>WARS01000015.1:6798860-7083860 GCA_008933995.1 Datnioides undecimradiatus | reverse complement strand
GGCTTGGAGCACACACGCACATAAATACACACACACGGGAGATGCTGAAAGGTTATCTGTGAGTCACATGTTACCCTTTCAACTTGTGAAATGGAGCTGTCTTCTGGGCTATCATCCCCTCAAATGATGTCACACCTGCTGCTGCAGCATGGTGATGATCTCACAGATAGTGCCGGTCACAGACTGATGACCTCGGCGATGACCTACAGCTCCGACTGTCTATCTGCAATCTAATCATTAATAGCATTCATTCTTTGTTTTTTCTTTTCCCATTTGAGAACTGCTTTAACCAACAGCCACCACATCTGAGATTAGGGTGTATATTTGGGTGTGTTTGCAACGGCCTGATCCACACACAATCAGTCGTAAACCTAATCATGAGGCAAAACATATAGGAGGCTTTCAACTCAGACACAGTGGGACAACAGAGACAGAGTGGAGGGAGAACGACACAGAGAGCTTTTGAAGTTTTGACCTTGCAATCATGATGACTGTCTGGATCAATTGTCTCATCAATGTGTCTTCTGACAGAAGGACATGCACAAAGAGCGATGATGCACAAACGGGCAAAGTGTCAGGGATGTTCAGCAGCATAAGTGTGGGTATAATGGGAAACAAATATTCACAGCACGTATCATGCTTTGCCAATCAACAGAGCCCATTTGGAAAACAAACAAGTCTATGTGCCTCATTTAGCCGCGCACTGGACATATTTTTGAACATGTAGGCATTGTTTACTCCTTCTCAATATTCCCTGATATTTAACCCAGTCAGCACCAGTGCAAGTTTGTGTAGATGGGTGTGTTTTGGAGTATGTGTTTGATCAGCTGCTGGTTGTTAGGATGGTAGCAAATTTACCCCTCCCCATCTTCCTTCCTGGCCTCCAAGTTCACAGTCTCAGGCCAATCAAAAAGCAGCATGGGGTCACAGCAGGGTTGCAAGTCAGGGGTTAAGCTGAAAAAGCACACACACAGTGGGCCCGGCGGTGGGGAATGACTACTTTCTCTGAGGGGGAATCAACCAGGCACGCATACACACACGCATGGACAAATGCACCTACATTAGAGTGTGTGAATGTATAGCGCAGAAACTTTCAGTGAGCATGAGGCATGTATTCCCAGCTCATGGGATGGCTTTTCTTCACTGTCTCAACACTTTCTTTGTGCAGCCGCAGAAGGTGGGGCGTTCGTTATGTAAAATTCTATGTTCCTGCAATTTGGCATTGATCATGAAGGCAATTAACATGTTTTCTCTCCTACTCATCACCGCTCTGACTCATTCACACATACACACACCTCCAAAACAGGGCAAGTTTAATTAATCTCTGGCACTCTATGCTTTGACGCAAGCCACAAATCTAACTCTCTCCAGTGGATGCCTCCCTCCTCGCCTCCTTCTTGCCATTCATTCTCCTCCCACAATCCGTTGTTCCAGTCCCGATGGAGACAAAAACAGCTCCTCAAACACATGCACATTTCAGAAAGACCTCTGTTTTATCTCTTCACGATTTCAGAAAGCACAATTCCCCTGTAGGACAGTACTTGTCACTTATTGTGCTACTAATATTCTGGGGAGGCAGAGACAGGTGTTGGCCACCTCCTTATTGTGTCTTTATAGTGTCCTTTTCACCTGTCACTGAAAGGTTAAGACAGGTGCCCTACCAAGCAGCAGCACTCACTGCCAAGGATTGAACCCAAGTCTCACCAGTGGCCGGCAAGTGCTTTACCCCTGCACCACCCGTATGGTTTTGAAAGAGAGAGGCCTTTGAAACAGAGCTGGAACAAAAGCCCTGCTGTTTGTGTGTGAGAGAAAAAAATCTACAGCATTTGTACTACAGTGACACATCCAAACAGCTGGACGTCAGCTTAGACAAAGAGAGGTGAGGAGAAAGCGATGGTGGAGAAATGAGACATAAAGGATTTTTGTGCAATCTGATGGAGACATACGTTCATAAACTCATGGGAAAGCACAAGGTCCATATTTTTCTTTGTATCAGAGAAACCGTAACCAACAATAAAGTGATCCTTTGAAAAACTATTTTCTGTGCGTCCAAAACATAATGTGATAGACCTTTACTTGAGACCAAAAACTATTAAAATACATCAGTGAGCCACTGTGATGCACCAGCTGACATGTTGTTTTATAATGATAAACATAGGCACTGTAGTTTTGGGTTAATTCCGCATCCTGTAAATCCTCAGTAGACCACCAAATAAAAACAGAATAAAGAAAATTACAGACCCTTATTTCAAAAAGAAAAGTTTAAATTCAGAATGTGTGTTCAATAAGATCATCAGGGCAGCCAAAGACTGCCAGGGGAAGTCTGATACACCCGTGTTTAAACAGACTTTAAGGTTAAAGTTTTTGATAAAATTCCACAAATGTATCCAAAGTTGTTCTTGGTGTTATTGTCTCCTGGTATCCTGGTTTGGTGGATTTTCCAAGTGAAATACTGACATCCCAAATCATCACCATATTTGATTTCATTTAAACCCTGATGCTCAACGCTAACATAAGACATCCACTTATCTCACTGAAATCTGCCCTCTCCCTGAACACATAAGGTACGGAAGTATGAAATGTGAGTAAGGCTGAAAATAGCAGAGCACCCAGGTTTAATTTCCTCATGTCATTTGTTCTGGCCTGATCCTGAGAGGGTGAGAGCAGCCCCGGGGTCGTGGTTAAATATTATCCCTGAGGGGGGAAAAAAATAACAGTGGCTCCCAGCCACACTGCTGTTTCCTTTAAGGGGGTTGTGGATAAATATTATCAGTGGTGTGTGCTGCTCTTGATTATCATAATTCCTAGGGTTAATAGGGCATAGACCAACAGACAGACACACAGAGACAGACACACACATTTAAAAAAAACTCTTTTAAGCTCATGCAATTGAATGTTGGCAATTTTACAATGCCATTTTGCAGAGATTAGGTTTATGTATGTCAGCACATACACTTAAGGCAAAAGGACGCACGCACAGAGGATTCGTCCATTCAAGTCAGGTTTAGCTGGATGACAGCAATAACAGGGGTAAAACACAAACATGCACCGGCAATGACCTCCAGTGTGGTGTGATAGCATCTACCGCTGTTGAAAGATACACTGAGAATGTGAAGCAGCGAGCCAGAGTGGGAGGAATGGATGATGTGATGACTCTGGCAGACGAGAATCAAACACGAGGAGGGAGTGGCAGCGAGGGACACAAACGGAAGAGGAGACAGCAGAGAGGGGCTACCACAGCCGGACTCATCAAACAGAAAGGTCATGTTCAGGAAGAGACGATGAGTGTGTTTCTGCATTTAAGTGAGCTGTGTTAGTGTATCTTCGTTGGTCTTTGCATCTTTAGGTGTATGTGTATGTGTGTGCATGTGTGTATGCGTGCATGTGTTGTCTCCTGTGTGAACTCCATGCTGGCTGGGTTTAAGCAGTCTGAGCTGACAGAGTTATGTGGGATGGACTTAGCCCAGATATCCGTTGCACAGAAAGACACGCACACACAGCTGTGGAGTCATGCACGGCCACAAAGACGCGCGCATGCACACACACACACACATACACACATAAAGGGAAAACAGAGGTAGATACTAGAGAATGACAGAAGACACCACAGAAACAGGAGAGAGATGGAGTAAGAAGAAACATCACGAGACCGGTGGGAAAAACAAATGGAAAGAAATTCAAAACTTGTTGTTTACTTTACATTGAAAGCCCAGGAAGACAATCCTTCTGTCTTTTTCCTATGATAAGACCAGATCCAGCTTTTGCAACACATGATATCCCAGACTGGGGCGTGTGGAGCTGAAGCTGTCGCCTGCAGTATGGCTGCTGGCAACAAGTGAACAGCTTTCATATGTGTCTGTCTCACTGTCTTAATACTAGATTACACCAGACTTTTGGAAAGATTAAGACAGGAGTTCTGTATTGTGAATGACAGTATATAGTGTACGGCTTCATTACCGTGATTCAACATTCAACAAAGACGTCAGAATTTTTAATGGCTCTGTAATTTTTGGTCCCAAGAACGTTTCTTAAACTGCAACAAATAGTCAGTTAATGGATTAGTGTAATCAAAATTAGTTGATTTTGATGACTGGTTATATAAAACATTTTCTTCCCCCAGCTTCTCATTTGTGAAGAGTTCTTGCCTTTTTCGCCTTATATAATTGATTTTTATCTAAGTATTATTTGGAGTTTTGTTAGTCAGAGGAGCCTCTCAGAGACATCGCTTTTAGATTTAGAGTATTTTTCTTTATTATTGGACATTTTATAGAGCATAAAATTTATTGCAAAATCTGCAGTTTATTCAGTAGCATAAGTGGTCGTTAGTTGTTGGCCTGGAGGATTAAGTCTCCCAAACTCATATTTCAAAAAATAACTGGTTTTAGAGCCATCTTTAACCATGTAGTAATAGTGTAGGATCATTTTTGCATTTCAGTTCTTGACAACAAACCGCTTCATTAAAATAATGGTGAGACCATCGATTTGTCACTGGTCTTCAGAAATGTACAACAGTCTTAAAAGCAGCACAGCTTAAAGGAAAAACAAAGCTGCTTTCAGGACATAAAAATGTTAACAAAACAATTGTTAACTCAAAATAAGATAATCTTCAGAGTTTTTTATGGACAACTGCAACCCTAACATTTTTCATAGTGGAAGTCTTGGGGTGGTAGACCAAAACCAAAAGCTGTAACTAAATTTCAGGAAATTTATTATGCTTTTGTAATTTAAAGACAAGTTGAAAACTAGGTCAGTATGAGAGTTAAGGAATCACAATTTGAGTTGAACAACAATCCTGTTTAAAGTTTTACATATACGTATATACATGTGCTTGGCGACTCACGGCCAGCAACTGGATTTGGGCGGCAGTGGGCACCCCTGGCCACCCCTTGGTGGCGCCATTGTCTATGGGCCTGGTACCATACAGCTGATTTTACTTTGTCTGCGTGCACGTGTATGTATCTGCGTGTGTGTGTAATTGCGTCAGGGCTGTCTGAGAGCGCTGTCGGCTCCCTGGTCATTACCAGGAAAGACAGATGTTTTAGAACTCAGCACGCCACATTCATATGTGCACACAAAGACACACAAACACAACATTACGTACTATACCTATGAAAGCTATGAGGTGATGCCTAAATCAGGTTTTATGTGAAAAGCATTGATTCATTTCCCACCACTAAAAAGCCAGCTCCATTTTACAGCCCAGCCCAATATTGAACATGACTCTACACTAAATTTCAGGATAGAGCGTCACTGGGTTTAACACTGTGACCTCCACGCTACACTGCATTTTTATAGCGCTGTATTATACCGAATGTCTAAATTTGCGTTTGAATTGACTCCAAAATGAACAATGTGTATTTGTGTGAGTGACAAAGTGCTGTTCTTGTTCTGTGCGTATTGTGGCAGCCTTTTTCAGCAGGCTGTGTTCTCTAGCTCTCTCTCTTTCTCTCTCTCTCTGTCCCTGATGTGCTTTCCATGTGTGCTGGAAAGACAAACACAGCTGCACTTTAATGACACTCAAATGCTTCTGGGATCCAGAATGCATGTGTATGTGTGTGTGTATATATTTATGTGTGTGTGTGTGTTCTTTTTGACCACTTCAGTGAAAAGCCTGCTGAAGCTACTCTTGCTCTGTATGACTAGCCGAGCTCACCAGAAGTCCCCACTGCAGTCATACTTTGTGTGTGTGCGAGTCTTTATGTCTATTGTGCATGTGAGCGTGGATACATGCGTTCCTGGGAGAGCCATGAAGCCCTAAGTGTTATTTCTGAGCAGCTATGCCTGCCATGAACTGGTTTGTCAGCATCGTCAGCCCTGACTGGTAATCCTTTTACGCCCATACCCTCCCACTTTTACTGTATACCCCCCCAATTCAGAAACACATACAGTATACATAGACACGCCTAACATACATGGATGCAAACAGGCAGACTGCAGGCTGTGAGCTTCAAATGACCCCGGAAAACAGAACTGCTGCTGAGTGATAAATGAGACAAATACACGCTGGCACTCTCTCCCTCTCCCTTTCTTTCAGTCTCGCTCACCCTCATTAACACAACACAAATGGAGCCATCTCCTTTCTCTCCTCTCCTCCCATCTCTTCACATAAATCTTCCCATTTCTTATACTTGTGCCGCTGATAAATTTAAATTTTCTTCTGGCTCTTTCTTTTTTCTCCAGTATTTTTTTTTTACTACCTATCAAAAGGGAAAACAGTTTTCACCCTCCATGAGCTTGGATGTCAGAAACTTCGGATGCTTAAAGATTTGAGCAACTGAGTGTAAAATGTCCTGATTTTCTATTATTTCTAAGATTATGGAAAAGGATTAAAATGGACAACAGCATCATGATAAATCAGTCAGACAAAAGAACACTCCTGTCTGTCAGGTACACATTTACAGACACTGTGCGGATTTAACTTTTGGTCAGTTTATACAGTAATATCCTGGCATACTACGGCATGAGTTTTACAGTTTAAACTCTGGAGTCATATAAGTAGACATATTACCAGTTACAAGTGCAATAAAGTATGTGGACTTGCAGCTGTGTATATGTCCTGTTGAAGTAATGTGCAGATTTATGATATTCTACATCAGCTTTGTCACAAAACAAAAAGGTGCACACGCGAACATTTAGTCAAACAGGCAAACAAGTGGACTGAAAAGTTTCATTGGCAGGTAGTGTCGGATCAACAGCGTATCGATGCAAAGCCGGTGTGACAGAAGGGTGAATCAAACAGCAGTTGTTTGCTACACTGATCACTTGATTCCCACACAATCTGTTCCTGCTGGTCAGCACTTTTCACAACAGTTACTGCAGAAAATGACAAAGCCAGTAAGATACTTTTATTGATCTGTTGTTTTACTCCAGCTCTGTTGTCTCTTCAGATGTCCTGGACTCAGCCGCTCTTCCTATCTACTCTGATACTCTCTTGCTCTTTCAGCCTTGAGGGACCTTTCATCTAGTGTACTCACAGGAATGCAGTAATCCATTCTCCTGGAGCTGATGTACAGTATGTGTGTACTTTTTAAGTCATTATTGTTGGCCCATCTATATATGTCAGTGTCATGTACAAAGTAGCTAAAAGGTTCACTCTTTGTTGTCTTTGTCTTCTCCACCTTCCACCTCCATAGAGCAATCTCAGGCTTGCATATTGGGTATAATTGAAATTAAAATCCATCCATCAGCCTGTTATTCTTTACTTTGAAATATGCATTCATCCTTTTATTTCTGGCCCAGTCACAAAATAATACAGAGACATTTATTGGTGCATCTGTGTTTCTACAAGACAGGTGATAGATTACTCAAAGGGCTAGCTAGTAACTACTGTAGCTGGCAAGCTGGCCGCTAACACATTAACCAGTCAAGTCAGTTGTAATAGCTTCTCTCCATTTTCTTTGAACTGAGCTATTAAATATCTCCTGGCATTTTGTTCTCAGAAGTAAACATCATTTCATTCAGAAAAAAAATATTTTTTTTCTTAGCAAGCTCTGTCCTTATTGTGTCAATGAGTTCAAGCACTTTAGTCGAAAGACAACTTCAAATCCTGCCTCATACCTGTCCTTGAACCACCACAGGTTAAATAAAATGATGCAACACAGTAAATAAACTACAAAAGCGATATTTTGGGCTTTTTTTACACTAAAATATTTGTTATGTCAAGATGGATTGAAATTGGAGATCAGCTTGAATTTATTTGTCGAAATACCCCAAAGTTGGACATGAAACATTTGTGCAGATTTACTTTGCCCTGTGAGCAAATCCACTGATCCTGCAGAATTTTTTGCTGTTTAAAATGCTTTTGTGACCACCTCTAGTTTATGGTGGCATTAGCGTGAGTGGAGCACCATACAAACCAAAATCAACCTACCCAGGACTCCTCACGTTACAACGGAGAGTCCAGACACTTTGTTCAGGAGACTTTTTCCTTTCTTGTCCATAACAATATTTCTTCAGTTACCATAAAAAGCTCATGATCATAGGTTAGGGCTGTGAAGCAAATCTAAGGACTGTTCAGCTGTTTTTCTGTCTGCCATGACGTTTCAGACAACGAAACTTCTAATGAAGAAGTAAGCAGACATGAAATAGATCCATAAATTTGAACCATATAGCCACACATAAGCTATCTTTGATGTTTTACTCAATGGAACACCGCAATTTAAATATTCCTTTAAAGCAATGAGATGGATGCTTTTGCATGAGCTCTACATGTTTGGCTGGAGTTTTGCTTGTATTTAAAGACAATTAAGGGGTTGTGGCTCATAGTAGTGGACTCTCAGCTGATCCCCATAATGGAGAAACACACACACACAGAAACACACACGCAGACACGCTTTTCTTCTGACCATTTCCCATCCTGATGTGATGAAGTCTGGCCGGAAACAGCCATTTCCCCGAATGTTCCCATCTCTCCTCCGGCATACTCCCTCATCCCTGATTCATTGCCAATAAATCACCGACAGAGAGAGAGAAACAGAAAGAGAGAGAGAGAAAGACAGAGCAAGTAAGAAAAAGTGCAAGCGAGAACAAGAAGGGCAGACAGCAGTATGCACCAGGAGACCGTGCACAGGAGATGAAGGAAAACCAGATGTGTGATGTCTCCTCGTCAAGTTTGAGCTGCCACATATGGCTGATTGTAGTTAGAAGTGGTGACGTGTCATCAAAGGCAAAAACAACAACAAAGATGCCATAAAAACACCATTACTAAGCGGATATACTTTATTTCATGGGTAGTGGTCAAACTCTAAACAAAGAGAGGAAGACATAGATTGCAAAGAAAAACAAACAAAACTGTTTGGTAACTCAGTACTCAATCTTTCTTATCAACACCACCACTTTATTACACACATTTGAGTCTGTGCGGGGAAAACAACGAGTGTCTGTCTTTTACGCTTCACAAAATCAGCACAGATTAAAACAATTTCCACATTGCTCTCCTTCCTTTCCCCCATTCTCCTCTTACAGAAGCCCAGCAATGTACTGTGTGCCACCTGCAAACCCCACCCACTTGAAGAGGCTCTTTGATCATGCCCTCGCTGCTGCCTACCCTGCTGCAAGGGCTCCAGTTACCACTACTACCTCCCCTGTCAAACCATCAACCTCGCACCCACGCACAACAAGGGCTTTCAGTCACAACTCAAACTCTGTTCATTTCTGTGCAGGTTTACATTATCTCCTAAAATAGAACTTGGTATCTGTGTCCTTGTGGCATACTTGTGCTGGAGGAAGCAAAAGCCTCTCTCTTACCAGAGCTTTCAACTGAATCACGTCGTCTTATTTAATGCATGAAATCATCTCAATAGTAACAAAGTTTGGTTTCCCCTTCAGACATATGGCCTCATCTAATGACGTGACCAAACTTCTATAATAACAATGCGTGATAACTGAGGTATCACTATGACAACTGAGACATTTTCATACACTGAGAAAGACTGTGTGATGTGGTTGTAAAGGTCTGGAAAAAGCAACTGGACCTTGAGTTAAGGGTCTATGACTCTCAGTCATCCACTGAAGGAGCCTTTTGCATGAGAGACAAAATATCTTCCAAGCTCTGAAAGCAAGTCCGTTGCCTTTGACTTAGCACTTGACCTTTTGTATATTCTCCAAAATGTCTTTACTAAATGCTTAAAACTGAATCTGTATGAAATTGAAATAACCAGCCTTAGTCATGCTACTGCAAAGTTGCCTCCTGATCTCACAAATCTTAAGTTAATCAAACTCTGTCTCTTTTAACAGATGTCTGTACAGAGAGAACAGTTTGGAGCCAGGCTGTTCCTCTCAACCTGTTGTTGTTGACATTTCCTCAGCCGCAAACCTGGTGGTACATGTTTTCACAGTAACCCATACCATGGACCAGGAAGGTGCCAATTGCCATGTAGGTGCAGATGAGGTGACAGAGCGACACTGAGATGGCGGCTGACTCATCGTCCACCTATTTGCTGCATCTCTGAAGTTTACATGGCACACAGAGAGCTAGTCCTGTTAGGAGACTTGTTGTGCTCTGAGCCCATGCCTCGCTTTCCATGTTTATAATCATATGTTACCATTTTGTTTTGTTAATACAAAAGTTTGTCTCATTAGGTATCATTTAAACAATTAAGATACCAAAGGGAGTAAAACAGTGCAAATCAGGTTTTTGGTGAATCACAATTCTGATCTCAGCTATTCACCAAAATAACACTGATTGCTTCAGAATTGTGCTGCCTTAGATTCAGAGAGGTGAGCACTGTAAAGTTAAAAATAGTGTGGCGCAGAACAATTTCTGCAGGAATGACAAGAATTCAGGATTACACCATTTCCCGGATTTGTTTATCCAAGGGAAGAGCTATGTAAACAAGTTTCTATATACAGAACCTTATCACATCTGCACTGAAGGCGCTAGGATGCGTCATACTGCATCAGATACATTGTATTCAAGTGCAGATATATAAAACAGAACTGCTCTAATCTTAGATATGAAGGCCGTTTACATGAAGAAAGAGAAATAACCTTAAATCACCAGGTTTTAATTTTAACTCTTACACACTGCATGCGTAAGAGTTTAAATAATGTTATGTAGGAATTGCTGCATCTGTCAGCCATTAAGCCCATTCTTCAGCCCAGTTGTACCATGAACCCTGAGAGTATTGAACATACTCTACAGCAAAGCTGCACTTTGAGGTTTCAGGAAAGGTTTAAACATGTTGTGATACCTATTGATCATCGTTGAGGCATTTTACTGTGGAGTCCAGCTGATCAATATCAGACCCAAATCAATTGAAACTTACAGACAGCATCTTTAATGAGCAGAAGAGCATGCCATTCACAAGAAAGTTAGCCAAGGTCTCCCACTATTCAAAGCTCTTTTCCCCCTACAGGGTTTCCTGTCCTGATCAGCAGGGGCAGACGGACCCTCTCATTACGGAGAACCGCAGATGAAAATGAGAGCAAAATGAGGCCCATTACCACGCGGGCGTGACTAATATCCCTCTACAGACCTCTCCACACACACTGGACACATGCACGCCCATCACATGCACATACACAAGTTACACGTGTACACGCACACTAAGATGCATGTGAATCAATAACATAACAGAAACAACAACAAGGGGAAGTTGGTAATAAACTTTGGCTCTATTAAATGGACCAGATCTCGGGCTGCTCTGTGGGGGGTGTCTGGCTTTTTCCACTGAGTGCGTCTATAGGTTTATGAGTGTGTGTGTGCGTGTGTGTGTATTCCCTAATCATCCATGATGTCATTAGTGCTAAATGCGACCCTGGCTCAGCCTAATTCCTGCCCACTAAAAGTCCTAGCTTCTCTTTTCACTCCCTTGCCATCTCTGTTCGTCTCTTCCAGACCGCTCTTACATCATCTGACCAGCCCTGTAATACTTCATCTCTTCAAATATCCACTCTGCTCTTCCTTTCCTCAAATGCCCGCACCGTATTCATTACCTTACTGGAATTCATAATCATCAGCTTTTAACTCACCGCTAGTCTCACTCTTGCATCAATCCTCGGCCCCTAAAATCCTGTCTTACAGATTTCTGTTCACTGTTCTGCTCTACTTTCCTACTTTTTCTGCATCTCTCTCTCTTGCCATGCAGTCATTCCAACACCTATTAACTCTCTTTCCTGAAGAATCCTCTGCTCCTTCCCTTCCGTTTGTATTTTTCCAGCCAAGTGCATCATTTTGTGGCTTGAATGCACGTTTCCATTCCAATTTGAACTGATCTAAAAGATAACCACAGGGGACACGCAATGCCCAGCGGTGGCGTCAAGTGTTGTTTTTCATATTTCACTCTTGTTGCTCCATGCTCCAGTTGTAACACTGATACATCCCAACTTTTTCTTCCCATTCCACCTTCCTGTCTCCTGTGTTTTAACTGCTTTCCCTTCTCCTTTGCCGATCGGGTCTGCTGAGTGATTTATAGCCTTGCAACAGGCTGGTAGACGTAGCAAAGAGAAAGGGAGGAGAGGCGGATGAAAAGAGGGAGGGTTGAGTAGAAATTGGGCTGTTTGGTGTTTGAAGTACATGAAGGAGTAATATAAAATACACCTGGTCCATCCATGGGGCACTCTCTGTACACAGAAACAAAGGGAGGGGAGGGAGACGTCGAGGAGGAGAGAGAGGAGGGCCGGGCCACAGGGGGAGAGAGGTGGATGGAAAAGGGGGGAGGGGTCACTTCGTGTTTCCTTTCAGGATGGCTTTTATGGTGTAACTTCAAACGCTGACCTCCCACACCCCCACCCCTTCATCCCTCCCCTCTCCCTCGCTTCATCCGTCCGTCCATTCGTCCCTCCCTCCTCTTTCTCACTATTGTGTATGGCCAAGTGGACAGTAATTGGCTATTCTTTCATGAGGCTGATTTCAGCACTCTCTGCCCCCCACAGGAAGAGGCCCTTTTCGCTGCCCCTTAGAAGAAAGTGCATTTGTGTGTATGTACGTTGTAAATATGCCAGACGGTAGGTATCAGGTGGTTGAAGTGGGCTGCGCTGGCTGCAGACTCTACAGGCATTTCATTCACTGTGCGCTCCAAATTACAACACAGGAATTGGAGGTAATCTTATCCAGTAAAATCATGTTCCAATGTAAGGTTTTATGAAATACTCTGTGGATTTCAGGTAAAGCTCAAACATGTATACATTTGCTTGTGAATAAAGCTTATATTACATGTGTTGAAAACTGCGGTACCAAGTGTTGAAGGGAAATTTAAAGCCCTAAAAAGTCACTGGGTATATACAATATTCCTAACAATGAACAAGTGTTTTATTTTTCCATCCAAAATTTTATTCAAAGACACCCAGGGGCACTTACCTAACTTATTCATGCTACAAAAATGTACCGTACAGAAAGATGAGAGGCTTTGCCAATGTTTCCTACAGTCAGAGCATATTGGGAGTGATATATAAAAGCTACTTCCTTCTCTCTAATGACTTCTAGCCCTCTGTGGCTTATAGATCAGTGTGCGTTCATTAATGATACAGGCGTGTGTGCAAGTGTGTGTGTCAATTAGTGGGTGGAGGGGATTCGCCATCCCTAGAGAGCCCTAATTAACACTACACACACAGGCAAAAGCATGTTTTTGAGTATTTCATATGCCACTTTTCAGGTTTTTACGTTGAGTTAAAAGTGCAAAGTGAAAGGAAGTGTGGGAAGAAATGTACACAAGGATGCAACAAAGGTTCAAGGCCAGGTTCCAAATGCAGAATGCTTAGCTTAAATTGTTCCCACCCCTTCAAGACAAACACAGACACCATCCCACACACATGTTGCCCGTGACCACACGCAGAAACAGCAAAGGGTATGTGATGTACACAAGCTCTTAAAAGGTTAAATACGTGGACGACGACACAACATAAACACAGACTTAAACAAGTACAGGATGGTGTGTCCTCACAGACACAACACATAAACAGAACTGGGGATAATTGCGTTGACGGGCAAACGAAAATACTGTTCAGCTCAAGAATCACAGGTACTTAGAGAGTAAGAGATTGAGACAGATGTGAACACTGCGGTTTCCCCAAGAGAAAAAGGGACACTTCCAGGAGTTAGAAGTAGGGCAGGGGGGAAGGTAGACAGAGCTTTTAATACACTAGAGTGCCTCCTACCTCTTTGTAGTTCACCTTGGGTTCTATTCTCTTCCGCTTTCTGCCCTTCCCCTGATGACTCTGACTGAGGAGAATCCATTTTACAACCTGCAAGACGAAAGATGGGGAGGGGGTGAGGTGGTGAAGGCGGGAAAAAGGAGAGAGAGTAGATGTAGGAGACAGACAGCAGAGTGGCATGTTTTGAGTGAGCAGGATGAGACAGTGTGAAGGACAAACGGGGGGAAAAGGCAGAGCAGGCAAGCAATCAAAGAGGGAGTGCAGAGAGGAGAGGAAGAAAGGAAAGGGTGAGAGAGAAAGACTGAGTGGTCACATCCAATAGCAGAAAGTAAACATAAACAGACTTAGGGCGCACTCTCCATCTCTCAAGTGGAAGGCAAACGAGAATATACACATGCAAGCTCTCAGTGAGGACAAAGTAGACGCACCAATGTAAAGCAGTCTATAGCTCCCTCTCTACCTCGTACACGTGCACATTCATTCCAACCTTTCAGCGCTCACTTGTGCTCCATATATAACACAACGCAAACGACCGGCCGAGACAAAAGAGTAATAGTGAAAGTATGTTGCTGTGACGGAGCCTGGAGCGCAGCAACTCCCTACACCATAGATCTCCATTAAGCAGCCAATCACTATCAAGGCCAAACTCTATCTCCTCTCCTCTGCCTCAGTTTATCGCAGAATAAATACACTGTCATAGAACAGTATCAAAAAGTGAGATTTCTAAGCACTTACACAAGAGTGTGGACAAGTTATTTGTAAGATGCAAAATCACTCAAGGTCTCTCTGTGTTTTAAGGAATTTCTAACATATCTGACAAATATTCTCCTCAGATCTGATTCAGATTAATTGAAATGAGCAGATACATGGGAGAGTTGGAAAATGTAGACAAAGCAACTACAAACAACATGGGAGCTTTATGGGAAATCTGATAGGCAGCACAGAATGACACGCAACAGATGTACAGCGCTGTGTGCCGCACTTCACTCAGAGACAGACAGAGGGAGAGACCGAAGCAGGGAGCAAATGAGCAAAAGAGAGGTAGATGGAGTGCAAGAGAGGTAAAGATAAGAGATGGTATCAAACATTGTGAAACAGAGCGTGTAAATGTGACAGCAGAGGAAAAACAAAGAGGAAGCAGTACGAAGAAACAGTGGCAGAATAACTGAGTGGTGGTAAAGGAGTGATGAGAATCAGATGACAATCATATCAAGCAGTCTAAGGTGCAATATATCAAATCTGATAGCTGCCCTGGAGTCTTTCTGCCACTCCCCGAAGACAAGAAAAAGAGACTGGAAAAAAGAGAGAAGAGGACACACAGAGATACAGAGACACACAGAGAGAAAGAGAGAGAGAGAGAGAGAGAGAGAGAGAGAGAGAGAGAGAGAGAGAGAGAGAGAGAGAGTGAGAGAGAGTGCTTACCTCTGCTTTGACTTCTTCCACCAGCCTTGCCTGTGACCACACGGCGCTCCTTTCATACAGCCACTGAACGACAGAGAAGAAGGGAAAGCAGTCAGCCGGGGGCAAGTGATCGGGACAGAGTGGAATGCTTTGCAGAGGCATAGAGAGAGAGAGAGAGAGAGAGAGAGAGAGAGAGAGAGAGAGAGAGAGAGTCAAGCAAAGCAGGAAGGGGAGGGAGAGAGGAGAGGTGGGAGGAGAGGGAGGAGGTGGGAGCGCGATCACTTGTTCTTCTGACGGAAACTCGCGAATTGACTCCGGAGGATGAGAGAAAGGAGGAAGAGTGGAGGAGAAAAGAGAAGAGGAGGTGGAGGAGGAAGGGAAAAACATCTCAATATCTAGCAGCAACAGGACAGACGGTCACATCAGTCCTCTACACATCCACTCCTCCACTATTACAAACACACACAATTGTAGAGCCGTGCATGCAAACACACACCTACGCACAGAGAGCAGCTAGTAGGCAAAAACACACAGCACTTACTCTCTAACCTTATTAAGGCTTTCAGCAGAGCCACTGCTCGAGTGATGTGAATCACATATCAGAGCGATGACGGTGAGGGCTGTGTAAATGTGTATGTGTGTGTGGTGGGGTAAAATAAGGAGACCGACAGGAGTGCACGGTTGCAAGGTGTTTGTAATGTCACATCTCACACACAAACACACAAACAGATGAAGCAGAGACACATCATATCCAAAGGAGAAAACGCATGTTTCCAAACACAAACACATATGCAGTGATTCAGCGATTAGTGTTACCATAGCCACACACAAAGTTCAATACTATAACTGCATGCCTGAATAATTCTCTCTGTGCATTACAGGTACTCGGGCAGAAATAGCATAAAGGTGTGTGTGGAAGCAAAGGATGGAGGGAGAGAGGCAGACAGAGAAGTACAGAGAGAGGGAGGTGTTAGAGTGGGCTGTATAGAATCTAGTGAGTGTTGAAGCAGTAAATTGGCATTGTGTAACAAGATACCACACATAGCTCTTTTGCTGCCTAGATCCCCACTACCATTCCACGAATAGCAAGGCTTTTGTCTACCTCAAACTCCCTCCTCATCCCGCGCCCCCGTCTGTGTAGTGTCTCTCCAGTGGATCAATATCAGATTGCGTGTGGAAGTTAAAAAGTTACACACCTCTTGCTCATAAATGCGCAAGAGAAGCAAATAACTCACGTCACTCATTCAATTCAAAGTAGGGATTCGTGTCAGCGTTGGGGTTTTTTTATTTTACCCAATATCTTCCCAAGATCAATCCATAGGGTTTTTACTTGATTCTTTTTTTGTCTGTAAAGTATGGACATCCTCCAAACTCTTTTCATCACAGAAACAATGCCAACAAAAGTTTTAGTACCAACCAATTTCAGTTTCATTCAAGAGTGTTTAGTGCTGCCTTAACAGTTGTAGTAGGTAAACATTCCTAGACAGAAATGTAACATATCAGGTTTTGAATCAAACAATCAGATAAAATGATAAGTGCATAGGTGAAGATTGACCAAGAACTTGGTGACAACTTTCACAACTGAACATTAAATGCTGCAAATGACAGCTCAGTCGCCATTAGGCTTGGGCAATAAAAGCAATAAGCAATATGTTCCAGACACACTTCATCAATAGCTGTAAGAGAAACTGTTCAGTAGAATGTTTGACGGGCTTCCTTATGTGTTTTAAACTGCAAACTACCATGAAAGCACTTAATAAATATGTCGTGACACATACATCATTACAAACATTATATATAACTACCAGTATAGATTGAAATTAAACATTTTACTGTGAAATCTTTATAGCAAAATTACTAAGCTCTAATCAATATATTTGAAAGTATTAAGGGTTGACAGACAGCCCTTATTTCCAATGTAGAAAATTTAAGCTTCAGTAAAAAAAAACAAAAAAAAAACAAAACTATTTTCTTTGTCAAATCAGCCAATTTAGGTTTAAAAAAAAAACAAAAAAACGCTTAGGCTTATAACCTCGGGGTAAATCCAAATCCACTTCCTGCTCCGGAGAACAATTAGTGTTTAAGTGCTTAATTACTAAGTAAAGCAGGTTAAATAACTAGGTTATATCAGTCTATTTATCAATATATCTTTATGATAAAACAGGCTGAATAAGAAAAACCTATAATGTTAATGTAGGTTATAGGAGTTAGGAGAAGGTATCAGGCTGAAAGCTCTGGTGAATCAAGGGTAGTCTTTATTTAAACAAAGTAGCTCAGCCTAGATCCATCATCCCAAAGGGAGTGCATACTCATCTAAACTCTGAGGTCTAAAATAGGCCGGCGGTGGCCTTCCCATTCCACATCTCTTACTCCGGGATCGGTGAATGTCATTGTTTATTATTAGGCCAAACCATTTCCTGCCTTTCTCTGATTCAAGCACATTGTCGAGCTATGGATAGGAGGCAGAGAGGAGGGCAGGGGGAGCAAGAAAGAGAAAGAGAGAGGGAGACACTTAAAAATGTGTTTGTGTCCAGTGTACATAATACACAAGCACTTGCATTTGTAAAAGGTTTCAATCGATCTGGCTGATCTTATTAGCTGGTGACTGGCACATCAAACATAAAAAAAGCCTCTGCAAGAACACTCAAGCCATCACCCAATCAGGTGTGAGAAAACAGCAGTCTCTCCACGCTGTCCTTCCTACCCTCAGAGGCCCCCTGAAAGGCTCCAGTTACATCATCACATAATCTAGAAGGTGAAGGTTCCCAGACAGCATCACACGCGCAGACACACAAAAATGCACATACACACTGTGGTAATTAAGATCAGTTACCATGGAGATGGGAGAATTGAAGAAGCTGTTAAAGTGGATTGATTGTGTGAGTGTGTGAGCGTGTGAGTGTAGCCTTGCAATCCTAGTATCTATGACAGTGGTTCTTTTTCGATTAGAGGGCACAGCAGCACTGCTCACCTTGTCAAGGTACAGTTACAGTTGCATAACAAAGGTAATGGTAATGATTCAAAAACACTGTAATAAGATGAACTGTGTGATTATCCCACTCAAGACCCGGTGATGTACACTGAACAACCCCTGATGCATTACAGTGGAATGAAGTTGATGATGGATTTTGGGGAAACCACGCGAAAATCTCGAAAACTCTCCTCAAGTAGTGTTATCGTAGGAAAGTCATCACTGCCTAGCAGTGTAAAAATGCCTACTGGCTAACAGTCACACGTCATTTAAGCTGTAGGATTCATATACTTACAGCTATTTACTTCTAATAAGAGACATCATTTTCATTATGAGAGCGTCATTACACCGCTATTTACAGCTGTTCAATACTGAGACAAAGGCCACGCCGCTCTTGTCATTTAAGAGCAAATGCTTCGGGGAGAACCCCAAAACACACAAAAAATCCTGTATCTTGAGCTGAATGTAACAGTGATGGCTTTGAACTGGATCAGAACACAACCTCCTAACCTAAAGTGAAGTCTAGATGATGACATGATCTCAAAACCATGAAAATATCGTTGAAGGATAACTTTGAGGGTTTCTGCGGTCAATATGATTCCTGGAACTCTGTGTTCAAATAGAGCCTGTCATGTTGCAGGCTGTTCAGTGAAACCAGTCAGGTTGTTGAATGTTGTCGCACTGTTGAAGCCCTTTAATGATTGACCGAAAGGTGAAACAATGCCAGCTGCAAGGGGAAATAAAATAATTCCATATCCCGAAACCTGTGACACGTGGAGGAGCCTGTACACAAATACTCTGAAAAATGATCACCCAATCATGCACGTACAAGGTACAAAAGGACAGAAACAGACATGAAGCACTTTTGCCCTCAATATACCAGCGGTGAGTTAATTTGTTGCTATTAATTCATATATTGAAGAAACAAAAAGGAGGAATAACATAAATAAAGTAATGAGTTATTTTAAAGCTAATGACTTGATGCCTCTGAGCGCAGTGGAAAAGCTTAATTGTATAAAATCAATGTTGCTGCATTATTGCAAATCCTTAGTTAATTGTGCATAATAAGCAATTTTACAGTCAAATGTAAGCTTATTTTCAGTAAAAAAAATAAGGTTTATTTGACTAGATAGTTGTGTTGGGTGATATTTAGCTTTTATAAAACTATATTGTACATGGTAAAGGAATATTAATCAAACTCCAGATATTGACAAATCACAAAAGAAAGCAGGACTCTTCGTACCTTTGGAATTCCCGGTCGATCAAGCCAGTCAGCATAAATAGCACTGAGGGTGAGGCCTTTTCTGGAACACAATGGCACAAGTGTTAGTATTATTCCTATTATTATAGCAATGACTGTTATTGCCCAAGACACCATATGAAAACATAGCTCTGGGAAAATATTGTTAGGGTCATGGCGAACTTAAGGTTTAAACAAAAAGAGGGGCACACCCATTTTCCTATGCAAGGGCATGCAAACAGGCATGTACAGACAATGAACTGGATTTATATGTATGCATGCATGCACAGTAAGCAATAATGTGTATGTAATAATGTGTAATGAGTGTGCATGAGGAGGGGCTTAAGTGGAGGATGGTTTGCACATGAAAAAAACGGTCATATACCATACAAAGAACACTCACAGTGACAGAACTGGCAGAACAAATGTGCACACAAACAAACATTTCACAAGTAGTCCACAGTATGAATGCAAACTGTAGAGTATACAAAGTACACACCAATTCAAAGAGTGACTTCACAGTTTACCCCCTGATCATCAATCCTGCCCATCCAGGCTAAAAGGAAAATTCCGCACTTGACTTGTCTGAAGCTATTACTGTATAATAATCCGTAATATTCAACTACTTAAAAGGGTTATTTTGTAATGAAGTGTTATAATTTACATTTTTATACAACCATTTTCTCTCCTCTAACTGAGGCTCAATTTGTGATTTTCCACATTTCCCAAAAAAATGAAAGTTAAGTAGCTAAGCAGTTAAGGAACTCTCAAGGGAACACAGTTTTATATCTTTTTTCACTTTACCAAATGCGTACACACAGTTCAAACGTGATAAAGGACAGGCAAGTAAGATCCCAGGCCAATTATCAATAAACTTCTGAAATGCTTCTTAACATAGATCGATTTCAGAAATTAAGATGTGATTTTTGAGTAATGCATGCTGCATACATATTTTTTCCATGTTTTCATATGCCTCTAATCTTTTGCAGTATGTAAAAAAATCTCTTGTATCGATCTGACATAAACATTGGCTAAAGTTTACAGTAGCCAATGTCAGACTCAAGATAAACTCCACATTGCCACACTTGGCTCCACTTGCATCAGTCAAACTGTATTTCATCCAGCTCTTAATTCTTTGAGCTGGAGTCTTAGGTTAGTAACAATTAGTTTTTAAACCACAGTGTTGAACCAACAAGTTGACTAACACTGAGCCACGCCACTGCCAGTCTCGCTAAAATGGCTTTAAGAGACTGGCATTTGTTGTAAGGTCAAGGTTATACTGCTTGCTTCTAAACGCTAGTAAAGTCTACGTCCCACTGCGTCATTTCCTATTGTATATTCATTGGCAACTTTGGGCAGATGGAGAGTGGGTGTTCAGTAAATTCAAGCTCATAAAACGCTCTACAGTGTACGAAAAGAGGCAATACTCCCCATAAAACACCAATTTGTCCAGAAACCGGACATTAAAAACTACATCAGTGACTTCACCACAAGGAAATTCTAGTTCATGTTACGTTGAAGATGAACCATAGACAGTGTTTGTGTGTGTGCGTGTGTGTGTATACATCTGTTTAAATAAAAAGACAAAACATCTGCCACACCAGTGAGACACCATAAGGTAGGCTTACACAGGATTATGTGAGCATAGTTTTCTTGTGTGGCAAACAAAAGGTTGACACAGTTAATGCACCACACGAACTGCCAAATACTGTTTAATAATAGGACAAGATAGAGAAGCTTTATGTCTCACAAGAGCAGACAAGACGTGTATTTGCCAGTTTTTTCAGGTTACGTTTGGTAACCTATTTTATCTTTGGGGTTATTCACCTCAAATGGCAGTGGAAAGAGTGTCAAGAGTATTTTCTTAACACAATTCAATGAATGAACAAAAGGACAGATTTTTTTAAATATTTTCTTATGTATGGTCTTATAAATATTGTTTTCCCCATTAAGTCTGGAGCAGGATACAGAGCCATGCACTGTGCACACAGCACTCATGACCCTTAAATGTGAGTGTCCACTTTCAGCCTAAACCTTACTCTTCTGGTGTGTTGTTTACTGAAAGAGGCATCAGATCCAAATATTGACCGTCCCCCA
This sequence comes from Datnioides undecimradiatus, assembly GCA_008933995.1. Classification (NCBI taxonomy): domain Eukaryota; kingdom Metazoa; phylum Chordata; class Actinopteri; order Lobotiformes; family Datnioididae; genus Datnioides; species Datnioides undecimradiatus. The sequence goes on along the minus strand of WARS01000015.1, from coordinate 7,062,558 downwards.
ACTCCCTCTGTTTAATTAAATCAATCTCTGCTAGTCCGGCAGCACACTTGACATGACAGAAAAGGCAAAAAGAGAGCACTCAGAGCAGACAAAAGGGTGCTGAGGAGGAGAGGGGTAAGAAGAGAAGTGTTAAGGCTGGGAGACACAAAGTGAAAGACAGACAGGAAGAGAGAGAGGTACAGAGAAAGACAGGCTGAAGAAGAGGTTAATGAGGCAATCAGGAGAAATAGAGAACTGAATGATTAGGCGAGCGCAGAGAGGGAGAAAGAAAATTAGAGAGGAGGAGAGCAGGAGGAGCAGTTATCCTTTTACACTTCAATTAATATGAGAGTGGATGAGACTGCTCTCTTAACAGGATTGGAGTTCGAAGCTTTTGCTGGTCATGTTTCCACAGCAGGACCCAGTTAGTGAAAGAACAAAGGCCCTATCAACACATACTCCTCTATTTGATAGTAAATCTACTAAGAAGTCACATCCACTAAGAAATAAAAAACAACAAAAATTTGTTTAGAAAATTGATGAAAAGGATAACTTTAATGTGTCTGGAGGTAGAAACCAGGGTACCAGTACTTCAGCCCAAATCAAAGTGGTTTTAATGCATCTAGGCATATTTTTCATTATTCATGAATTACACTGGGAGCATTATTCATAGGCACTTACATACCTCTCAATGTCGGGAAAGGTAATCAGCAGCATTCGCAGGAAATCCTGTCCAAAAAGAATAAAAAAAAAAGACAGATAGAAATGGAGGCATTCAGGGAGGTGTGGGAGGAAGAAACAAAGAAAGAGAAAGGCATACCTGATCTTAAGTCAAGAGTACAAGGTCAAACTGTGTTTATGTTACATCCATTATTTAGTGGGAAGACTCAGCCTGCCACTGAAGAAACAGGAGCCAGGTGGAGCACATCACAGATCACACACACACACACACACACACACACACACACACGTACATACATGCAGACTTCCAGGTGTGATCACTCAGCTTCACGGCCCCAGCAGAATAAACATATGTGGCTGGGCTGACACACAGTCATCAGTTTGAAAAGCTGCTGCTGCTGCTGCTGCTGCATCTAGGCTATTGCGAAGCAGTTGCAATGGAACTCAACACAGCCTCCAATTAATTTATGGAAAGATCACTGTGCCTCAGAGACAGGTCCTACAAAAACAGTTCAAATCTGAGCTCAGGTTTTATTAACAGCTTCTCGTGTAGCTGCAGGTCAACAACGAGATTCTCCCTCAAGTTAATCAAGTTTCCACTTCCACAGTCTCAATCACCTGAGATAAAATGAGTTGCCCATGGTATTTCTTCACAAATAATCTGAAGAAGTCGACAAATTGTTGCTCTCCCACTTGACTGGCCAGGAATCTGAGGAGAAAGTAGCCCTGGAAAAAAGGACAAGACAAATAAAGACAACAGAACAGGATCAGTCAAACAAAGAGAATCACTGCAGGTGCTGCTTCGAATGCATCATTGTAACTAAGAGTAGACCAACTTAAATGATATTACAGTTTTTTATGGTTTCCTTTCTCTCATTCAACCTCTAACCAATTTTCCTTCTTCCTGTCTTAAACACATTTATCTCACCTTGAGGTAGTGGACTTGCATGAATGCTTTGTCAGGGTTGAGGGCATGTTTAACCGTGGAGGAGCCAGACTCACTGACCTGACCGGTGTTCTCCATGTTAGGTCTGCAGAAAGACAAACAGAGCAGAGAAACAAACACACACAGAAAGATAAGACAGGTAAGGAAAGGTAAGCATACACAGAGGAAGATGTTTAGCACCCACAATAAAGAAGAGGGTGCATGGAAAATGTTACAATCTGAAACAGAGCAGGATGGAGTTAGAGAACCTACGCCTGGATTTTTTTTTTTATCCCACTTTTACATTTTAGTTACAGAAAAAAAAACACTGTTTCTACAAAGCAAGAATACGATGTCAGCAACATTAAATCCAGCCACTCAGCCGGGCCTCTCAATGGCAAACACCTTGCCAAGTTGCCATACTTTGCCCGAGGCAGGCTGGAAATCAAGCTGTAGATTTATAATAGCATGCTATGCTGTTTATATGACCTCACGGTGCTGCGCTCTGACTTTACTGCCCATGACTCACTGAGCGAACATATAACACTTCCACAAAGAAGCACCCCGGTCTACCGGCACAAAAGAGTCATGCTCTGGGTTTCGCTTTCCCTGTCACACTGATACAAATCATCCCTTCAACCTCCATAAACACACAAACAAACACACATAAAACCAATAAAAGCCAAACAAACAGGGCGCTGACGTGGGATGCTGTGCAATGATAGTTTCAGTTAGCCAGTATTGATCAGGCTGAGCAGATTAACTCAGTGTGCCAATAGGAAGGCCTTGAAGGATCACCCTCCTGCCAAGTCGATACGCTAGGCGCCTGGCCCACCAATCAATACACCCTTCATCACTGGCTAGCACTTTTCCACAGGACCGCTTCATGACAGGTCCAGACACACAAACACACACACACATGAACACGGAGCAAAAAAAACTCACATCCCGATTCATATTCACACTGATTCATGTATGTCTAAACCTCAATGTTTAATCTCTTGAGTTAGTCTTCAACTGTGAGCCACAAGTTGGTCAAATATTTGATCTATTTGAATCTTTGTCCAGGCATGGTGAGCAAAAGAGAGGGAGTGTGGGGGGATGGAGTAGATTAGGGCTGAGCAGAAGAAGAAGAGGAGGATGTGTGGTAGAAATCGAGGCCAGGAGATAGACGGGAATGTTTGGTTTGCTCAGTGGACTGAGAGAGGAAGTCATCAGCTTCCTGGAATTTTTCCAAATTTGACTGGACACTCTTAGAAGGAATATTATCATGCAAATGGAAGTGCATGTGTGCATCACATATAAATATTATGTGTGAAAATAAATAACATGCCACCAGTTACCTTATTTGGGAAAAATCATTTTGGTACATCTTGGTAATGATGCCCAGTCTTGTTAATCTTCTTAGCCAGTCAATGAAAATGTAGATTAACAGTAAAAAAAAAAAGTAAAAAAACACATGAGGCTATAGGCAAAACCTGAACTATAAAATAAGTCGTTTTTCGTCGTTGGAAAAAAGGCTGTTTTACTCCTTTTCCATGTATCATGACCACATTTCCCTTTTTTTATCATGAGGTTTTTTTTAATTTGCTTTCTGTCCAGTCTCCTGCCCGTAGTGCCCATGTCTGTCTGTTAGTGCTGATAAGATGAAATAGACTCTTTTTAAGACAGCAGGCCGTGCTTTATCCTTGGGAAATTGGATGTGTGTGTGCCTGTGTGTGTGTCAGACAGAGTAGTACAGAAAGAAAGAGGGACTGGGACAAGAGACAAAAACAATGACAGAACATGTATTTCCAAAAGAGAGAATGTGTCCGTTCTGTCTGTCGTGCGTCAGAGATACTGGCGGCACAGCGCAGAGAGGAAAAAAGTTGATCCATCACTGCCGTGTTAGACAAAGGAGCTCCACCCTTCCCACTGTCCAGATCAGGGATGTATGGATGTGTAAATCCCCGTCTTTTGCCGTCTCTCTTTGTCAGAGATGATTTACTACAGCTTTAAGAGGAATCGCTGCTCGCTGCCTTGGAGAATCACACAATAGCTCAATGTATCGCTGAATAAATGGTGCTCTTATCTGACTCGTAGGCCATGTGTGTGAGAGAGAGGGTGTTTGTCTGGGTGGGTGTGGGTGTGTGCGTGTGTGTGTGTAACCATGCATACACCTGGGTGTGTCTGAGATTGAGAGACAGAAAGAGCGGGAGGAAATCAGGAGCTATTACTGACAGGACTTAATGTGAAACGTACACACACACACACACACACACACACACACACGCACACACACACGCACACAGGTTTATAGCTCCGCGAGCCATATCCTGACAAATTACACTGGGTTGACTGTGGAAACCGGATAAGGTAGAGCAGCACTCCCAGCAGCCCAGTGAATCAGCAGGGAGAATGGCGTCTGGCCCAGGCTGCCCTAAATATAACTCATCTGAAATGGACTGATAAACAGTGGCCACTGGGGCCCCTTCTGGATCAAGGGGTGTCGATTGTGACCCACTGAACTTGGAACGCACAATCTGCCATTTAGCTCTTGTGTGTGCATGGGTGTGTTTGCGTGTGCACACTGGTGAGGTTTTGCATATCTCTCTGTACATCCCATAGCGGTTTCTTTCCCTTCACCAGGTTCTCTCTAACATTTCACTGTGCATTGTGACAGCCGGTTTGTGTTTTGCATTACAACTGTGAGGAGACATGATATGAATAAACAGCAGAGCCACATCAGGACTTGGACACAGAGGCAGTCTAGCCCACATCAAAGCATTGCATGGACTGCTCCCAACCTTGGAGTAAACTAAGACCTTAGTTAACATCTGACCTTCCAATGTCCCTCGAGTTTTCCTGATATAGTAATGATATGACAAACTGAGACCTTATATGGACCAGGACATGCAGTCAAAAGCACCTGAAAGATTGAAAAAGAAGAAATTTCTTGTCTCACATACTGTTGCCGTACTATTATGCATTGTAATCAGACAAAATGAAACATGTAAACTTCACCTACTAGTTTCATTAGGTTTTAATTTAATTTTGCTTTCAAACATGAGATGTCATCAAAATTTAGTAACGCTTTATTTTACGGGTCTGTAATTTCATAGCCATTTCTTGATCATTTCCTTGGGAGTTTCCTTTAAATAACTGTATGTAAATTTCTACTAAACAGAGGGGGAAAGGAATTTCCTTAAAGGAACTGCATTGTTTGAATCCAAGTAAATACTCAGTTATTATTCATCTATTCTTGGCAAACATATCTCATGTTGAATTGTGTGCATGCCTGTAGGCATATTTTTGCATGTTCAGCTGGCCTGCCGTGCACTGAAAGTCTCTCTAGGTTACACAGCAATTAATTGGATATAATTGAACACTGACTCTATTTTCCCTGTAATTGGTTACAAATTATAGAGTTCTTTCCTGGAAACATGCTGGAAATTACGAGGGAATTATTAAGAAATTTCAAAGTGTCCATGATACAATTTGCTTGTATAGTATCATCATGATATAAGCTGGTAGAACTAGAACTAGACTCAGGCTGTATGCAAGATAATGAGATAATGCATGGGCAGGGGTCCTCCGTGCCTCACCATGCGTCATCACAACCTTAAGAGATGTGAGGATTAAAAAACGGGCGCCACTTAAGCAATTACGTGTCTCCTCAATACTAATGTGCTTTCATGTAACATAACCTAAATCTATGCATCCATGCATGAGGACATGCATGCCTCTGTGTTTGTGTGAGTGCACATATTGTTTGCATTTTTCAGATGTTAGTTTTATGTTGTTGATTTAACCCTGTCAGGTGCAGAGAAACCTAATCCTCATCCTCCTAATCACCCGCACGTCTGCCATAGGGGAACACCCTGACAGACTGCAAGAGAGACGCAGCTCTCAAGTGCATCTTTAACCCTTTTCACTCATACACAGCTTCAAATTTCAAGACATACCCTGTGTCACAATAATGAATTCTACCGCATTCAACTTTACCACAACTGTGAAACTTCATATTGTGCAACGTGTAATGGAGCTTATCAACAGTTCAACATGGAAAGAGTGAGTTTTCAAAACACAGCCACCCATGAAGCACTGAAACTCCTTAAACCCATGAGGTAAAACTTACTATTCTAAATGCTGAAGCCTTCCACAAACACAGGCTGGACTATTCAGGAAAATCGACTTGAATTCAAATTACTATTAATTTGTGAATGTTTCCATTGTGTGATGACAACATATTATTAGTGAAGTGACATAGTTAGATGTCGGTGCCAAGGAGAAGTGCCATGAAATCAATAACATATTAATTTGCTGTCACGCTCCGTACGGTCTACTTACAAGTGTGAATGTCAGTAGCTCACTATGCTACAAGTGTCATCTCCAGTTAAGAGGCTTTCCTTGCATTCAAAGGAAGAGCCACAATATAAAAAGCACAATGCTAACAAGCACTAGCATTTCCACCCTGAAACAGTTAACTCCAGGCTCGGGTTTACACCTATAATCCCCTGATGACACCGTGCTTCCACCGTGGATAAAACAAACTGGGTGTGGGTCCCACATTGTCAGGATCAGATGAAGAATTTGTGTGTTTGTGCGTGCTCCCTGTGCTTGTGTGCCCAGCTTTTCTAAGACATGACAGTACAGTACACCTGGATATACTTGCCACACCTGCCACACCTGTACCCCTGGAATGCATACACTTCAAGCTCACGTGTGTGTCTGCACGTGCAGACGTTAACAAAAGCAGGGGATACTTTAACCTAGAGAAAAAAAACTGTGTTCCTGATGGATAATTACTGAAACATTGTCCTCTCCTGCTCATGATCCCTTGCACTAAGCTGCCTGCCTAAACTTTTTGTAGTGTAAATTCTAGTTGCTTTACAGGCATTTAAAATCTCTAGTGGTTCAGCATTAGTCTTTTCAAACAGCTATTAGTCACTTTATTTGAGATCATCCTTTTGTATAGTATTGTGTATTTGAGCCATTGCATTTCAGGCAGTGCAATGTTTATCACTTACCTTGAATTACTAACAATTAAAAATGACTTGTCATGGGCGAAAATAAGATATTGTGTCTTATTTGCATAAGAAGCGCATGTTTTCAAGTAATGTGTATCTAAACTAAAATGAATCTAAAGTAAAATGAATACCCTGCTAACAGAGTAAGATAAGTAGGGAAAAAGATTCTGCCTCCTCTGCACTTGTTGATAAAACTAATGATGGGGAAGACAACCAGTAGTCCACATTTGACATCTGTGTGCAATACCGTGTAGTACTTAGATCCTGCATATTAAAGATATAGTAGGAACAACAGCATGATGAATAAAACAGAGGTATTTGAGCAAAAATCACACACACACCTGAGGATTTGAAGCACTTCCTCTGAGTTCTTCAACTCATCAGAGAGTCGTCTCCACCTCAGCAGTGCCTTCAGGTCAGACTGCTCTGCTGTCTCTTGTAAGGAGAGCTGGAGGGAGATATATGGAGAGTTAAAAAGGTTTAGCGTAGAGCAAAAAAGTCAGAGGAGGAAAAATTAAATACGGTAAATTTCTTCAGCAAAAGCAAGCAGGTCTGCTCACTATCTCTGTCACTGTGTCTTATTGATTTTGGCAGCAGTATCAGGCCTGCTTAAATCTACTTTTTCAGTGCCAAGCTCATATCATAAAGGTGACATGATTAAACAGCGCAGACACAAGAAAAACATTTGTGTAACTCTAGATGGTGTGGGAAAGTAAGAGGGAGGATTAGATCTGTATGCATATCAACTGTCAGATCAGAGCTGAAGTTAGTGTTGCAAGCAAGGGATTCATACCAACGCTACCCCCTATTCCTTTGTCCTGTTGCCTATCTTTGTTTCCTGCAGGTATGCTTAATGAAAGAGTCATCTGGAGTGGTGCGAAGTACACTCCAGATGAGTAGTCTCTTTTGTCTTTGATCTATGATGTACTTCTTTAAAATGTCCCCTTTTTTGAAGAAGTGTTGGAGGCAGTAGTTTTTTTTCCCCCACAAATCTTATGAGGTTCATCTTAGTCCTCTTACGTTTTAGTGGGTCAGGTAGGTTTGAGGTTGATGGTTTATTTTGTGGTTGGCCTAGGAGCCTCTTTACCCTTTTGTTTTATTTGGCCAACTCCTCTGACTTCTCAGACCTAGTTTTTGTTTCTTGTTTGTGCCTGTTTTTGTCTACACCGGAGTTTGGATTTGTGACTTTATTAAGTGTTTCTGTGCATGCTTGATGTATGGTTTTATTACACTAATGTAATAACCAACTCTACTTGACAGCACTCCAACCACAACAGTAATATTTTTAAATCCTGGCACATGAGTTGTAGAAATTGAAGGTTGGAATGTCAACCAGTGCTTAGCTGAATTGTTGGATTGCATCAATGGTATAAAAGGTTTTGTTTATACTGTGTTTATACTGTGTAGCAGTACTTTAAAAATAATAAAAAGAAAGAAATTACATAAATATCATAAAAACTAACTTAAGGGTTGTTGAGGATGTTTTTTATGGCCTGAATTCACTTTCAAACGAGAGACAGTGGTAATGCGCTCAAGCAAACTGAGCTTCACAAGTTAAAGTTAAGCGGTGTATCTAAAACCTCATATTGCATCTAAAAGTGTTTGTGTTCTTTCATAAACTCCAATCATCTGTCAGTGATTGTACTGTACTTGTTGTGCTTGGGCCCAGATAACGTCCTCCAGGTAGGTGGCAAAGCCCTCGCTGATCCATTCCTCAGTCCAGTCTCTGGCCCCGATAACCAGGCCGAACCAGGAGTGGGCTATCTCATGGCACATCCTGGACCCACACAATGAAAGGCCATTCACCTCAGAACCAGGGCCCCCAGTATACAGCGCACTCTGGGACAGGAAAATTATATGGGGGCTGTGATAAGAAAAAAAAATGACAGAAGAAAAAGATGAACAAGAGGAATTAAACCAGAAATAAATCATAAAAAAGGAGGAAATGAGTGAGAAGTGAGGGTTAAAATGGGAAAGTAGAAGAGGGGAGGATAAAAATGTTTAGATAATAAAGGAGGAAGTTCAGGAATTCAGGAAGTTGGAAAAACACAAAAAAAATCAGAAAGTTAACAGTATGGGGAAAACAGTGCTCACTAAGAAGAAATAAAAAACCAAAGAGAGATGAAGATATACTGTACTAACCGCCTAACAGATCAAAGAGTTACTGAGGTAATTTTCCACACCTATGATTATAGAAAATTTAGCCTGTACACGCCACGTAGCACGAACCAACACATGTGCGTACTAATGAGTATGGGAGTCACAGACTGCCCATCCCTTTCTCCATCTTCTACATTATGTTTAGCAAAGGGCAGCTTACTCATCAAGTGTTCCTGCCAAACCTAACTGCCCTGTGCAAACACTAAGCAAGAACATCATGTTCCCTGGACTAAAACGTCAACTAACAATGGGTAAGAAAATATATAAATAAATAAAATTAGTAATTTTGAGAGGATTTGTCTAACTTTCGTAGATTTATGAAGGCAGGGTGGTTTTATAGGTCCTACTCCTCCTCTTTTGCTTTGGTTATGAATGTGACTTCAAGGAATTTTAAATTAAAGACAATTATGAGCCAAAACCTTAGGGAGATGAAAAGGAAAGAACTGAGAATAAAGCTTTACATATGACTATATTTAGGAACCTATAGGCGTCTTCATTTATTTCATACCCATTACTGATTTATTGAGCCAACACACCTTCCACTTCTCCTAAAAGGACATTAAACATATGGTTAGAGTTATAACAAAAATTTATATTATAAGCATCTGAAGTGTATGTAAATAGAGCAAGTGGTGTTTCCTTCTGTGCACTAGACAGATATTACATCTACAGATATTATATCTACAACATTCACATACTGAAATACACAAAGAAAATGCCTTAAAGTGTTTTTAGTAACAGAAGAGATAAGGATAACTTCAATAGCACCTCTGTGTGTGTGTGTGTGTGTGTGTGTGTGTGTCTGCGTGCTTTATTCAGTGATTCAAAAGCCTCATTAAGCTTTTCAGCCAAGCAAAATTGAAGAGGGAATAACTAGGCCGTCAGCAGCTAAATTCCAATATAATTGTTTGCAAATGTGAGTTGGTAAATACTACTCTATAGACAATGGTTTTCCCTAATGTCCATTTCAGATATCTGTTTAAAAAAGCGAAAGTTAAGAATGTGGTTTTCCCTTCAGCTTTTCCTTTTCCTCAATCAAGGAAGTAAATTTTAGGTTTGATGAGGGTTTGGAAAGTTTCTTTTCTTGCACATGATTCTTGCCAGCAGTGAATACTAAGCTGCTGAAATAGGATTGGCACAGGCACAAAACTCATTCAGATACCAGTGTTTAGTGTTGGGGTTTCTGGTAAAGTTGAAGGCGTGTAGTAAAACCTTTCAGAGAAATTATGCAACATGTTAGAGGTTGTGATTTTCTTCTTCTTTCTTCTTGGGCCTTTTTGAAAGTTCAAAAAGTATTGTTGAGTCAAGATTGTAACAACATCCTCCCAACAATGACAGCACTAACATACTGATGTTAAGTAAGCATAATGTTTCACCATCTTTGTTTAGCATTCTAGCATTTGATAATTATCCCTAAATGCAAAGTATAGTATAGGCTGATGGCTAAACTATTAGTTTTCCACGTATTTCATCACAAACCAAAGCTTTGCACAAATTAAAATTTTACCGAATGACGGTGCCTGGTGAAAAGTTAAGGTACCATCAAAATTACTCAAATTCATCCTGAGGGGAACATAAATATTTACAACAAATTTCATGGGAATAAAACCTATTTTGCAGTTTAAAAAAAAAAAAAAATCAATGTAGAGGAGTCAGCAGAGTCAGCAGATCACCAAGTCAGAGGAATGCTTGCTGGTACTCACTTCCTGTCTGTACCAAAATTCACAGCATCCATTCAAAATAGTTGAGACAGTCTGCTCAACAATTCCACCAGTCCACTTGAATCAAAAGGTGGACTGACTGACCGACAGAACCACTGCATGACTTGAGGGACAATCGAGTTAAATTTGCTGTTCGCATATTTTTTATGGCACGTTCACGCTGAACACTTTTAGCTTCTCATAGAGGCAAGGATACAGCACATGTGACTTTTAACCATGAGACAGTGCTGGGAGAGAGGGGCCAATAGAAGTGTTCAGTCAAAGCCAAGGTCATGGCTGAAGACTTTTCTGGAGCATTCTTTACTTCTGTCTTATGTAACAGGCTCTGGGTGCCCTGAGGGGCTTAGGGCCGACTGTTCGTGAGAGGCAAGCTATTCTTCAACAGAAGAATGGGAGAGGGGTCACAGAGGTGCGAATGAATGGTCTCTCTCTCTCTCCTGGCCCATATAACAACACAGGACTGTCTCGAATTCCTTTCACACTCTCTAGATCTTAAGTGTCCCAGCCACTATTGACCTGACATTGGTGGGAGAATTTATGGCCAAGTCGTTACTTAAAAGTATTTTTCATAGGGTCATACCATCCCACTACTGTGACAAATATGTCACAGACGTATATGATGCCTGCACAGCAGAGGAAACGTCTTCATCTCTCTGCTTCGCTTCCTTTTAATCAGCTTGTTGAACCATTGTTGATACATGTTCCCTTCACTGAAACACCACATTAGTTAAAAACCACACTACAGACTGTTTCCCAGCCAAAATATCGTAAAGAGTAGCCCTACTTCCAACTGCAGGGACACGGTAGCTCCAATTACTTCACCTGTTGAATTCACCGTCAACTCCCACTGCTACAACAAGACCACATATTGCTGCCACTGATGAACTACAGTAAGCTGAAACACGAGCTGCTCTCATCAAGGAGAGATTAGCATCTTAAAACACTGGATGACAGAGGAGTTATTTTCTTTTCCTTGCCATAACCTAATTATGGTGGCAAGTCAATTATAAAGAAAAACAGTGTAAAGACAAAGGTTAGGCTGGGTCTTCCAGACGGTCTATTTTGGAGGAAAGCAAAATCGGATATCTGAGCAACACAGCTTCTCTTTATTTCCCCGAGGATTGTTTTATCAGATAGGGGGCAGACCTTCGCCCTCTGTTATTTAGGAACATGTCAACATCATACAATAGGGTCTTAAGGGCATCATTTCCAAGACAGCATCTCAAATCTAATCCCATGTTTTTCCTGATTAGGCAAACAAAGGCTCTCACTGGAGCAGGAGATGCTAACATTAGCCTTATGAGTTTCTTTGTAGCCTAATCTTATTCCCCCACAATTGGATAAGCATGCCTTTGTTGTCAGCTCCAGCAGTGCGTTGTGTGTGCGTGGCTGTGTGTGTGAGTGAGTGAGTGTGAAACACAAAGACAGCCTTTCAGAGACGGCGCTTGCACATGCTCCTCTGAGGGATGCGGAATCCATCACTACAGTGACAAATAGTGTCATCCCACCATGGTCGGGATGAATAACAACAGCATCTTTCACATTCACTGATACACTGACTGACATTAGTTGACATCAGGGACCCGTAAGAGTTACAAGAAGACGACTTGCATACACATTCATATGTAGGACCTGAAAATGTGTATACACCTTTCATCTCCACAATAGAAATGAATATAAAGGTGTGCTGCAGGGAGGAATGTTTGTCCCTGACTACTTTCACATATTGTATATGATTCTGATAGCAATTGCTGTTTTTATTCCACAATGCACTTCCAGAGTCTTGGTTTTGCAAATGATCAGTTTTAGTTGTTTTGTGAGTCACAAAACAACTAAAGTTGCTGATTATGCCAACAATTACAATCAATGAAGCAGGAACTCCAACACCCAGATAGATTATACTGTGTGCAACAATTTTCATGTCTCTCCGTCACATACATTAAACCACTTATAAAAGGAACATTTGTATGCTTTTGTGCTTAAAAGCAAAATTGTTATTCTACTTTTACTTATTACTCATTAAGTGAGATAGGATTTTTTTAAACTTGGTTCCTGGTAATGAAATTTAAAACAACATCCCTTTCATTTCTTCATCTAAGTGACTGAGATATTGTGGTGTTTTCCCACAAATTAAAGACAATTTTCAACATGTGATACCAAAATACTCCAATAAATTATGAAGTATTACACCCTACTAGTCTATCACGGTTATCCTCATTCTTGTATAACTGACTTTTTCTAAAAGTTGCATTTAATATAAATGATTTTCTATAAATGAAAGATAAAAACATTTATGGATGTGACAAAATTGGTTCGGACCACCCATCAGGGTTACTTATCATTTTCTGCTGATTGCACATTATTCGATGTCCAGTGATGGGATGTTTCATTTAAACCTGGCCACTAACACATTCAGAGCATGTATATTCATTCATATTCGTTGTGGATGTCTTGTGTCTGCTGTTGATGTTTGTGATCTCTCCGTTTGCTTTATAACTGATTGCCAGCTGTGCAACAAATTGCCCTTTGGGTGTGATAAAGATGAACTCTCTACTCTCTACTTAGCCATATTCCTCTAATCAATGGAATATTAAATAGAACTACAATCTCTCAAACATAAATTCTAGACTTAATTTGACAAGATTAATTATATTTCTGCCTCTTGTTTGCCCTCATGGATTATTTCTTAATGCACTATTCATAAATGGGCTCAAAGAATATGCACTCAAACTCTTGCACGCATACACTGAGGGTGATAAACAAAACTGATCGCAATGAAAAGCTGTCTGCATATAGAATCACAGACAGAAGACCTTAGATGACCTTTCTGATGGTGGTACCCCATTGGGTCTTAACGCACAAAATGAAATACTGATTAAAACCCTCCTGTGCTTTCTCACACGTCAACCTCAAGACTCTGAGTCACCCACAGCGACTTGGCCCTGAGCTTCAGAGGTGTGCGCCAGGGCAAGTCTTCAATTTGGTGAGACACAGATTGCAATAGTGTTTCACTCCTCCATCTCTCCATCCATTATTCATCCCTCCATCCTTCCATCCATCGTTCCTGGCTGTAGGCCATTTTTTCCCCAGTGGGACACTTCCATGCATAATGCAGCAGGGGCCCTATCATAGTCCTGTAATTGACATCCCTAGCCCAGCTAAGCTCATAGCTGGGACACCAGTAAAACAGCCCCACGAGACAGAGGGACGAGGAAAAAGATGATAAGAGCTGAGTGTGCACTGTATGTGTAAATGAGACAGTGAGAGCAACACACAAAGTAAAGAAGGAGAAAGAATTCAACATAGAGTAAAAGAAAGAAAACTGAAAAAGGGAATCTAAAAAGTTAATAGACAGATTAGGTGATAGATATTTATTAGATATTCATGGAGCAGAGAGAAAAGAGAAGGATAACACGAGAAAGAAAAAGAGAGAGAGTAAGAGACACAGAGAGAGAGTATCCTCGTCTGTCACTGTGATGATTTTTGCTTTTTCCCCCAAGTGCAGTATCAACTCCCTGGTGTGATAGCTGCTCAACTGCTGAACCAGTGTGTGTTAAAGCATCACTGGTGACATTTCACACATTGTGCACATATCTACATACCATACACAAACACGCAAACAAACACTTTTAAGACACAATGACAGACAGGTAAGGAGATGAACCTAAGCCACACTAAAACACACACAACTTTGTCTATTCTATTCCTCCTTTCAGGCATAGGTTTGAGGGCTGGCCTTTGCTAATGTCAGCTTACGGGAAGAAGCTTTGTCTCCTTTCCCTCCCTCTCGGACAGAGTCTGTGGGCTATTTTAGACACAGGGGCCTATTTGACCAAACTCCTACCACCCTTCGTTCTTTTTTAACAAGTCTGACTTCAAATGTCTGGCATTCCAGGCTGGCTGCAGATCAGCTCTCTGCTCCCAGACGGGGCCCCACAGGGCCAGGCCAAATGCCACTCCATGTAGGGCCTGATCACATGAACGGGGGCCAGGCTGGGGCCCCCAGAGAGCTGCCCCACCCACATACACTGCATCACATCAGAGCCTGAAAATAAATAGCAGAGAAGATATCAGAGGTCAATGGGAACAAGGAGGAAACTCTCCGCTGCTCTATTCTTGAGAAAATGAGGCTTTGTAGTGCCGGCACCTGACAACTAAGTGGCAGGTTTCAAGGTTAGACTGTAGTTTCTAGTCGTTGTCAAGTGCTTAATCTTAAAAGCTTGCTGATGCATACGGAGAGAGCTGGCACTAAGCAGGTCAAGTTTGTATCACACTGATGGAATCCATATGGGTCATAACCTGATGAGGTCAAGGACACTTGTGTAGACACATAGAGATATACGTGAAGATGCAATAACTGTATAAGGTGCAGGCATAATAGAGGACCCAGATAAACCAGCAGAGAGCCAGCACAGACATGCCCGCACACACACACACAGAAAAACACACACCCACATACTTTCAGCAAATCTACTTTGAATCCGTATCAGCTGGGAAGTGATAGCAGATGTCTGATCCATCTTCCCTTAACAGTAAAACAATCCACAGTGCAGTTTGTTCCTTGTTTAGTACGGAGACCCAAAACTGATGTCATGGCATAAGAATGTTCTTGAGTGTGTGTGCGGGCGTGCGGGCGTGCGTGCGTGCACAAGAGAGAGAGAGAGAGTGAGAGAGTGAGAGAGTGAGAGAGAGAGAGAGAGAGGGGATGGAGATTTAAAAACAGTATGGGCACTTGTGTTGTTTTTGTCTATAATGGTCAGTTCTCGTTATGCGATTGAATGTTGGCATACATAGCGGACACCAAAAAGCAAGAAATGTGTCTGAATGGCACCACAGGAATCACTGACACTTCCAAGAGGATACCTGAATGAACAGCAGGTGACAACCAGGAAAGAAAGAAATCTAAATGTACCCACCAAAAGACAGAAGATATAACATTCAACATTGTATATTGCAGTTTCACACTGTTTCAGACTGTTTTATACTTTGATTCAATTCAGTGGGCTTAATATATAGGGCGCACAGTGTGTTTTAATGAGTGCTAATGTGGTGCAGTATGAGTTCATCTGGCCACAATAAGCCCCTGTCAATCAGCCAAAGGGTGGTGTCAACGTGATATTTGTGTGACATAAACCACATTCCTGTATCGGTCTAGCTATTTGCATGCAAACCCCATCACTCATCACACAGCACTCAGAACCCTCTTTTGGCTTCCACTATGAAACGTTGCTTCATTGAAAAAGACAGGACAAATCTATTTCACAGAATTATAATTTGAGACATTTTCTTGCCTGTAGGGTAATAAATAGACATTTTTTTCTCTCTCTTATGTAACGTGAGAGAATAAGACAGTGACGAGATGGAAAGTGAGACCGCTCAGTACTGCAGGGCTATATAAGAAGTGTTTGACAGAATGGAAAGATGGATGAAGGCGAGATCGAAGTGAAATTAGCCCGTGAGCAGAGCTGTCTCCTCTACAGAGGTTTCAGGCTGCCACCTGGACCGGCCTGCCTGCCTGTCAGACAAAAACCTGCAGCTGATGAATATAGTGTGGGTGAAAGGTGTCTCATGTAAATACCTCTGCAACAACCCACTTACACAACAGATACTGAAACAAATGAATACATTTTGCTTGACAAGCAGCTATAACAAGGTAGAAGAACAATCAGCAGGTATTAACACACAAGGAGGGATGCAGCCCAAACAATGTCGGTGTAAAGTAGAATACTTAAAAGATGAATGCCAAACTAACAATGCGTTAGTCTGTCTGGTACGTTTTCATAAAAGGTAAAATCATTTCCTTCAAAGCTGGGCCGTATATTTCTTACCAAACATTACAAAATTAGGAGTAAATCTTTTTGTCAGGGACATTTTCAATTGCAGGTTTGGTGCCCTAGTTAGTATTTATGGTAGCAGCACAATGTGTGAGGTATTGACTTAAAATAAACTATGGTTCCCATGTTCATCGTGGGGAGGGTACATGTCACCCGGTGGTGTAGTTTATCCATGTGTTTTTAAGCTCTACAGAGTAATCTATGTCAGGCCCTGGCAGCATAGACAACCTCAAGCATGGATACATGATGGTTTTGGTCTTCTAATTAGATTTGTTGACAGTAAGGATAATATATGATATATCCAAACTTATCCTTCGAGAAGACTTGCATAATAAAGGTTACATGCAGAAAACAAGCTGCAGTCAAAAATACATACAGCTGTACAGATCAAGTACCGCTGTGATTTAAAGAGGGAGAGTAAGAGGGAGAGTCTGTGGCCATGCCAGCAGCTTGGTGCCTTCCTATGGTCACAATAATAAGGTTAAAATGGTACAGGTACAGTACAGCTGTAATGTTTACTTGGGGTTACTACAAATTTTGTGCCAGTCCATCGTGAAAATATTGAAATGTTTCACAGGGCAGCTGCAGTAGTGGCCAGGAAATAAGCAAATTCATTAGGATTCATCCTCTGAATGATCATTAATGTCTGTATTTTATGGCTGCTGTTGTTGATGTTGTTGTTGTTGTCATGATATTTTAGTCTGGACCCAACTGGTGGCTTGACCTGTCAACAGACAGACTGACACTGCCATCCATATAGCACACCACTAGCACAGCTAAAAACAGCCTATTGTGAAAGCAACTGGTTGAACAGCTTGGAGCACAGCCCTCTCCCCAAGGCTAAAAGCAAACCCAGACATCAGAGGCATTACCACCGAGCATTTCACAGCACTTTGTTTCAAATATCTCATTTTGACCGGTTCAGCGCAGAGGTCCCACGGACATTAAGCCGTCTGGCTTTGCACAGACAAATGAAATTACCCCCAGCCTCTAGGTTCCAGTATCACACACACGCCCCGGGATGCACACCGAGACCAGCAGCAGCGTCCCCTACGCCATACAATGGACCCATCTATCACTCGAGGAATGGTTCCTGTGGACTCATCCATTAGTTAGTAGAATGGGTGTGCAGTGACAGGCCTGTCTTGCCATAGCCTCTAATCCAGAGTTATGGCATAGTGTGTCTGTGTTACTGTTAAATGTAGTACTATATACCAGCTGTTGCCAGCAGGTTCACATCTGAGGGCAGTTCAAAGCAATGCACCATCACTCATCAACCACTGATGACAATGGAAGCCTATAGCACCTGGGGAAATAAATAAAAAGTGCATATATTTACATTCTAGCAATCAGATATAAATATAAAATTCAAAAACCATCATGCATGGATTGTTTTCTGATTATTACCATGGAGATGGGTGCCTACAAGTCCCCCAAAAATGCACAAACCTCTCCTCTAAAGCAGTGCAAGAGTTAAAAGGTGGCTCCTTTAGTTGTGAGAAGATACTATAGAAGAGCAGGTAAACCTATACTACAGATATAGAAGGGAAGTTGAGAGGTCCAAGATAACTAGACAGGAATGTCCCTGCAATAACAAAACCCTTGCTTAACTGGACCCTGCTATCTTCATTAAGACCCGACCAACAAGGATGAGGAAACAAGAAGAGATAGATAGTGGTGAACAACCCTCATGGGTTTTGAAGCTGCCCTGTTTTGTGTTCAGCAGGGCAAAGGATGAACAAGTGGAACTGTAGAGGCCAAGAAATAAAGCTCACCTAAAAATCTTAACCACTTGCTATGACCACTTGCAGCACAGGACACTCCCTCTCCTTCTGTCCAGGTGCAGGCATGCATTGCTGCCTTTTCAACTCTTTGTGTGGCTACAGAAGAGAGGGAGATCTACTCAAGGTGGGAAGAAAGAAACACCTCATCCTTGACTATTTGATTAACAGCTGTCCCCCAAGCCAAAAAGTTCAACACCCCACCCCCTCCACGTCCAGGCCTCCCCACCCTGGACCCCCCAATGGCCTCCTGAAAGAGCAGGTCTGTGTCGCACACTTCTAAGGTTACTTCACAGATCAAACTGGAGAGGAGAGCAGAAAGGCAAGAAATCCACTGAGACATTAGAAGGAAGAGAGGAGGACAAGCAGTGGGAGTACTGGGAAAGAAATGGAGAAAGGAGGAGCAGAGAAAAGGGGACAGCACAGTTCAACAAGGAGGCAGGAGGTGCAATTCAGGAAGGGGGCAAAGTGATGAGGAATCATAGGCAATGAGGCGTAAGAGTGAGACTCTTTAGAAACTGGGGCAGGTTAAGATTAACATCTAATCTTTTTAATTTGCATTTTGTGGTCTGCTATTATGTTTCATTTAGTTGACAGTTAGCAACTTACAAGCAGAAATGCCTTTTTCTCAGAATTAAAAACCCTCCCTTGATGATCTGCTTTATCTTTTGCTGTCGGTTTTGCATGATTCTTTCCATTATAGCTCAGCAGAGTAAAGTAGGCAAGGTTTTATATGTATTCCCTCAATTCCAAAGAATCACACATTTTGAAACACCATAAAAAGTGATAAGTTGTTGGTGGGTGGTCGAGGGTTGAGAGTCTCTTGCCATCACAAAAAAACCCTAATAATTAGTAAACATATATAATATGTATACTATAACGTGGATTGGGTTTTTTCTTGTATCAAAAATGTATTTGTGTGGAGTAAGTCTGAACTAAATATGCTCTCCTGCAGCATAATTACCATGAGGGAACAACGTAATGCAACAACAATTGCTACAGAACTTAAATTAATGAAACCCAATATAAATGTAGAAGATAGGAAATCAATCCAAAAACCTGCGGTACGCTTTGGGGGAAATTGTCGGCAGTAATGTGAAGAATATGTGCTTTCTGGCGAATGGGCTAAAACGTACAAAACCACTGGCCTGGTCCTATTAAAGATGAAAAAGAGCTCAGGTGGTATACTAAAGAGCTCCGGGGCAGCGGGGGATTATCCTGCAGGGTACAAGCTCCCCCCACCACTCCAGCTCCCTACTTCCTCCCAACAGGGACCAATGGCCAATGTAACTTCCTGCAAGCCCATAAACAAACAATGCAGTCAACTGAAGTCAAGCTGAAAATCCTCCAGTGCCACTTAGACAGGTCAAGAGGTATACACCAGTCATAATTTTTACCCAGTGCCTGTGACAGTTATATAGCTGCCTAGTTTGGCTGTACTGCAAAAGGAACAAGCAGTTTAAGTACTTGATCCCTTTTCTCCCCATTTCTTCAGGCAGCCATCCCCTATGAGGTGAGAGTTGCGTAAAAGGAATAACAGACAGATGAGAAATGTCAAATCAGGAGAAATTATGTGTATAGTTAGGGCCGAAAAAAAATATTTTGTCAACAAACAACTCCAAGACGCCTATTTGTGCAATGTGTTTGTGTTATTCTTGCCGGGAGTTCAGTGTGACGTGCTGAGAGACTGATACGTTTAAGCATGCATGTGTGTCGGTTCATCAGAAGCCGTCATCAAGTGGTGTGGGACGGCACTCCCTTCCCCCCGTCATGGAATACCCTGACAAAACAACAAACAATTGCATGCTGATATGGCTCAATAACAGCCGTAAACAAAATGTCCACAACATGTTAACTTAAATGTGTTCATTTCATCAACAGAGAAAACAGCAGACAACAGGCAATGACAAATGATCTGCATTCCTTTGATGTCATCCCACTTTACTAAATACACATCCTTACACCAGTATTTGAACAATGCACGCATTCATACAAACACAAGCACAGGATTCTGCCTGTCTACAGTGAAGCAAAACAAAACCCACATCACCCACAGTACTAAAAAAGGAATGTTTCAACACGTGACATTTCTCAACAAAATGCGGGGAAAGCACCTCTTTCTCAGGGGCGTCAGACATGTCTTCATTTGGGCACGCTGCAAACACAGTGATCTCTGATTAGTCCTTCAAGTTCAGCCAGCACTTTGGGACACATAGACCTCGGCTTCAAAGAGCAAGAGGAAATGCCGTGCCCTTCCTGTTGGAAGTCGGAACCGAATGACGTGGTCGAGATGTAATGAGAAGATTACATATCCAGATAAAACTGAGAAAAAAATGGCATGAGCTGAGGCATATAAAAAATAAAGGCATAAATGCATGTACATACACGCATCAAACAGACTCTACTAATTATGAATGTGCAAGAAATAGTTGGAGGTCTGACCATGTCAGCTCAGAGCAGATTCAGTTTGGTTTGGTTTACAAAATTCCCATGTCCGTCCAATCATTCAGTACAATAAGCTTTATTTATGAACTAGAAATCATAGCAACTGTCAGGCATTCAACAATTCCTCTCCAAAAGCAACTCCATCATTATGAATTTCCTTTCCTGTTATCTCAGACACCTATTTTTCCCTCCTCCATACTCCTCTACCAGTGTTTAACCATTCTGTATTTTTCCTTCTCTTTTCTTATCAGCTCCTGGATATCTTTAAAGTTTTACTAATCAGTTTAAGGTATCGCAGAAACAGAAAGAAGCAGGAGGACATTAAGAAAGTGTACAAATAGAAAAAAGAGAGGACATACACAGTTCACCTGTCGCAGGCTAAGATGCATCTTTTCAAACTTGGACTACAAAAGAACTCTATAAGTCAGAGTACAACATATGGATTATGTTAAAATATAACAGATTAATGCTCTTATTGTTACATAAAATATATAAAAGTTGGTTATGTGAAATCCTATGAGCTGCTGACTGGTTTCGTCCCCTGGAAGCTACGTTTGCGTAAGCCTAGTACCCTTTATGTGTGTGTGTGTCTCAGAGAGCCCTTTGGGTGCACAGTGCAGGCTGCACAGCTTGTGAATACAGACCTGCCCTTACTTGACTCCTTAATCTTTGGTTTCCTGCCCTCCCTCTCCGTATCTCAGTATAAAAACTTCACGCCACTGTGAATCCTCCCCTGTTTCGCCTCTGCCCTCCCTTCTCTGTATCACACCACAACAGCTTCATGCCTCCTTGCCACAGCTCCCCGTCCCACAGCCCCTCTGCTCCTGCTGTTTCCACTGGGGCACTGCACAAAAACTGTGCTTGGCTGGATCCCAAGCACTGGGGCCCACATACCTCCCAATCTCTACATTAAATAGCGCCAGTCTCTGAAGTCCTTCCAGGGGCTAATGGCTTTTGTTGCTGGGAATAATCCACACATCCTCTCCCACATCCTGGGGGTCCACTGGCCTGTCGTGAACCCCGCCTTTCCCCTCTTCATCTCCCTCTCTCTTGCTCTCTCATCTCCATCTCAATCTACTCTTCCATTTTGGTTGACCTCCCCGCCTTCCTATGGTACAACCCCGTGGTTAAGTGCGGAGGCATGCAGGACCGAACCACCCGCACTGATGGGAGGATACAGTGAGTTGACATTGGGTTCAGACACATGCAGAGTTTTATAGCGAGTCAGTGCAGGTGCTGTCTGTAGCTTAATGAAGGCCCTAAATCTCCTTTCTGTCAACTGCTGCTAACTGGAGTCTCCACAGCCAGGGCAAGGGGGATAAGTGCCTGGAAGTTATCCTCATAAGGGAAAGAAAACATCCGTCAGGCAACAGCCACAGCAGACCAGCCTCTGTATTAGCACTTGATGTCTGTTCAAAATAAATACAGCAGGGAGACAGATTTTCACAAGATGAGGGGAAAGATTTTCAGAGGATCAAAGAATGCTCTGTATTTTGGGCAAAGTAGTCAAAATAAGAATGCAAGGTTGAGAACTAGGTCCAGACTGCAGCCTTCTTGTCACCCTCTGTCCTTCAAAATATCTCTGATTAAGACCACTCTTGGCTCTAACGTCAGATATTCACACATGAATACATATTCAGTCATGAGCTCATATCCTGTCTGGGGTACTTTTTCTCCAGGGAGGCTGCTGAGGGAGAGGAAAAAGGCAGACAGAGAGAAAGACACACTGTGGTTGTAGACCGCAGACAGTGGGACAGCGTTCACCGACCACCCTAATCAGTTTACTTTATCAACACAATTTTAAAAAAGGTCAGTCATTGATGGTCTTTATTTTGCATCAATTTCCAATTATAACTTCATTCATATGGTTACCAGCTGGCTTTCAGTCATATCTACAGGGATACCACATGCCAACTGAAAGTATTACATTGCAGAGAAAATATAAAAACTTCAATCCCTGAGAAGCTAGAACTATTGTAGAATGCTGCGGGCCAGACTGGAGAATGATCGACCGTACAGAGAGTTGGAGAGGACAGAGAAGGACGGCAAACACAGGGGGCTCAGAGATTTAGGGATATTGTGAGGGCAAAAAGAAAACCAGAAAGTCAGGGGATAAAAAGAAAAATAAGAGACAGTGAAGGGTGAAGAGGAAGTGGCAGAAGCAGGACACTACAGATTCTCAGGAATAAAGGACAACAGAAATGGGTAAAAGAGTAATAAAATTGGGATAAACATGGAAAAAGGGAGGAGTAGAAAGGAGCTAAAGAGGGGCCATGTTTAGGATGAAGAGGGAACAAAGAAATACATAAAGGAGAATTATCTACAGTGCGTGGGACACTGAATCTGTCATCCTGTGGCTTTGCGCCCACCCATCTCCCCCCAGACCTCCACTAAAACTGCACACAAACATACCAACATAAATATACACAGGTCTAGTGTGGAGCAGAAGGCCTGCAGACCACCTGAAACCTCTGCTGTTAAAAGAAAAAATATATATATAACACAGGACACTATTGACCGACTTCCCGAGTCAATGAAGAGAAGAGCTAAGCCATCTCTCTCACCAAAAAGGCTCAGGGTTTGGGGTGTTTAAGGTAAAGTAAGTTGAAGAAGTTGTGTTTGGAGACAGGGATGGAGAAAATACAATTCAAACCTGACTGACTTGGCTAGCAGTGTTTAAATCATGGCCAATATTAAGAGAAAAAGAAGCAGTGTGAACAGGTTAAGAGAATTTGTTACCGGAAGAGAGCTTTTGGAGATGGAAACATGGATTATGGAAGAAAGAGGTTGTGAGTTTTGGAAACAGGATGAGGGAAGGGAGGTGCGTCTTTTTGGAAAAGGGATGAAGGAGCAGAGGAAAGGTAATGAAAAGTAGAGGGTTAATGGTGAGCCATTGAAAATCACATTGTCAAGAGGGTGAAGATGCCTTTGTCTGACAGCATTTACATTTTATCTTGCTTCAGTCTAATGCTGCTCTATTGTTTCGTTAAAATGTAACTTTACTTGCTAAAAAACATTAGCTCGAACACAGAGCATACAGACTCAAACTCACATCTGAAACACATCCTTTTAGAAGCTTCAGAGACAAGCTAGCAGGCCAGTGTTGAAAGTGGTTATGCTGGGGAAAAAAGGAGGGATGACAAGTGACTGAACCGAGTTTAGAGGGAGTTACGGCTGGACTCTTTAATTCTTTAATAAAAGAATTCCAATATGAAAGATCACCACAAAGAAGATTAAGACAGAGTGAGGGGGTTTTGAAATGTGAAGTATGTCATTAATCATTGCAACCCAGAGAACCAAACCAGAAGCAGCAGGATAAAGTTGAAAAATGCTTTATTATTATTTAGAAGTTGGAAAAGTGCTTGCTATAGTTTTGTTGGGGAAAATCTTTTATGTTCTGTTTCTTTACAACTTGTAAGTTATTACTTAAAAATTGGCCTCCATACGCCTTTCAAATGACTGCAGAAAACGCTAAGCAACAAATACAGACCTTACAGACAATACAGAGCTTACAACAAACCGTGGAGGTGGTCACATGTTGTAACAAATCTATAAATGTTGTAACAAATCTATAAATAATGACCATCCTTACATTTTAGAATCTATCATTTTTTCAGTTGTACAACTGCAACTTAGGTGTTTTGGTTCACTCTCATAGCTCTCTTCTGCATTGTCTTCCGATGCAGCAGGCATCCATTTACTCTGTATGAAGCCTATGCAAGCCTACTGAGCATAAACTGTAAGCAAACAGGCTAAGCTCTTGCAGGATGGTTGGCAATGAAGATATCTGTATAAATACATAACATCAAAAATAAAATGATCTAAAAGAAAATCTGCTTGCTTCCTTTTAACTGGCTGACACAAGAGTCACTGGAAACTTTTCTTATTTCGTTTCATTATGTGGGGAATCGGACACAGTAGCAGGCATTTAGAATAACTATATAGAATAATCTTCACACTAGTCTTGTTTGCTGATGCCTACTTAAGCAGAAGCACATATCTTGAGGCATCAGATTTAAATTGAGAATAATTCATAACCATACAAGAATTCCCGGTAGTACATTTATAGTCTGATAAAAAGCCCCATAGTGGTAAAAAAAAAATCAATTATTGCAGATTTAAAAATCCATAGGAGTATTTTATTTATTTACTGGTTATTCCTTGCACAACTTAAATACAAAATATCTTCACAATATATCTTCTTTAAAGAAGTTTTAAACTTACAAGCCCGTTCATTACAAATTTTCTCTGTCTTCCCTCATCCTAACGAAGAAATGGTTGTCATTACCTGGCCATGCCCAAACTGGAGAACCCTGCTGGGACGATCAGAACATCAAGGCGGGAGAAGGGGTGGACCCCCAGAACAGTGTGGGCTGCAGTCAAACATCGAGGCAACAGCTTGAGGACCATCTGTGAAAGGAAAGCAACAGGTTTCTCAATCAACAAGTGTACAATTGCAATTTTCAAATCTTTGCACTTTGGTACAGATGGGTAGGATATAAAAGTTTATTGGTACATATTATGAGTAAAAACTAACGTGTATATGATGGTCCATTGTCTTAAGGCATTACGTATAAGGGAGCTACACTTAATGTTTGTTTGTATCACCTTTTATCTGAAAGGCATCACCACTTCAGAACTAAACAGGAAAAAGCCTTAATACTCTAAAAATGTTATTTATGTTAGAAATCTGTATTTGGAGCATTATAAATGTTTTAAGAGGCCCACATGTGAAAAAACTGTGTATCTACCAAGAGATAGCTGATGAAAACTGGCATGCTGATATGAACATTAACTGATGCTAAATCTCTCCTTTAATCATATAAAATATAATTAGCTCAAGTCTCAGTGGCTTTGTCAAAACTCCACCTGGGCTTTCTGCAGCAAGCAGACGGGGCCAAACACACGGTGTGGAATCACCCGCTGGGACCTAGCCGACCGCTCAGTAAATCGGCAAGGGTAGTCGCCATGGGAACAAGAGATGCCGTCATCCACCATGCCTGAATAATCAGTTACTGAGAGCCCCTCTTCCTCAAGGGAAGGGAAGCAGAATGCAGAGTCTGAGCGGGTGGTCCCATCTCCACTGTTACAGATTTAAACGGGGAAGAAAAGTTTAATCCAAGGTTAATAACGACGCATTAATGAATTTCTTCATTGAAAGAACATACAGTTTGTGAGTCGAGAGTGAACAAAACATGGCACAATGTGTCCTGTCTGTCTATGCTACACATGGAAATGAAAGCAGTGGAAATATGGAATATTTACGTCACAAAGACAAACCGCAGTGATCCCAAAAATATCCAGGTGCCGACATACAATCTCATTTACTCTAAACCCAATATCCAGCACTAACTCCATCCTCAGCATCAGAACTGTTCCAAAGGTTTTCAAGCGGCATCCAAGTTTCCTTCCAGCCACTCACTGAAAATAAAGGCCCTCCTTGTAGTGGGAGATTCCTGGGGCCTGCAGCAGGCTACAGCTGGGCTGCTGCTGAAGGAAAACCATGAGGGGAGGAGGAGGAGGATTACTGGAAACTACTGGCAGACCTGCCAACCTGCTGGCTGGTGGAGAGGGAGACCCCAGCCCAACCCTGCCCAGCCCACATCAAGCCAGCCTCTCTCTAGTGCCCCAGCCTCCACTCTACATCCTGTACCTCCATAAAATTTATGTCAGCTTTACTTTTTTGGTCTCCAAAGATAATTTCAGCTGGGCATTGGACCCACTGTACTATGGTACAAGCTTTAATGTATGTGTCATAAAAAGCTGATTGAGTGCTGCACCCTATCCATCACTCTAACTTCACCTATACCATTTTTGGTATGGCAAAAGGAAAGTTTCACCATGGAATGCTGAAGGGCCAGACTTAGGTTAATAACAGTCTGGAGAGGAAGACATCCTACAAGAAGAAAAGAACACCGGAAAAATAATGAAATACCTGCCAGTCTGGAGTGGAGAGCCCTTTACTACTTCACTGGCGGAGATTCCATGTCCAGACGCAAGCTCTGCCTCAGTCTGCTGCCCAGGTCCAGCCCCAAGTTTGGCCGTCTTGTCACAGTCCGTCCTGTCCCTCACCTCTTCTTCCAATGATGGGGGAATTTCTGGTGTGACTTGGAGCCAGTGGCCTACCGCCAAGGTGAAGGTGGAGGCAGGCATGGGCATAGTGACGTAGTAATTCCAGATTAAGAAACCTGCAGAGAATTGAGAAAAGGGAGGACAGAAAGGATAAAAATATCAAAGGTACACGGAGTGCGAAATGAAAGAACAATGGACTAAATTGACATTTTGTTTAATTTCACTATACAGTCTGATCACTTGGTCATCTTAAACATTTTTTCTTCACCTAAACAATCAGTAGATAGCAATGTATCCCTCCTGCCAACATATCACATGACACATATCTACAGTAGTGCTATCAATTTATTATTGATACTATGGAGATGTTTAGCCAAACATGTTATGGTGCAGTCATAATTAAAATTCTGGACATTGTACTTATGGAAAAAACAGTCAATTAGAAATAACATATTTGTTTAATCAAGGGCATAAAGACAGTAGATGTCGTGTGCTGCTAAGCTTACATGTGTCCCCATCCTCAATAGGTGCAGCCTGCTCCTCCCCGCTCATCAAAACCACACACTCACTGGGGGCCCGTACTGTTGCCTGCCATGTTGACATGGCAACAGGCGGCTCCTGGCAGGGGAAGAGGGCTCGGTTGTTGATGGGAGAGCCGGCAGTGTAAACACACACCCTGGAAGGGTAAACAATGGTAAACTATAAACAACCCTCATTTCAATGCTCAAAGGATCCACCAAATGCACACAAACACAAACACACACACACACACAAGTAAAGCATCCAGACACAGCACAGCCTGAAGCATGTTTTTGTGAATTTATGTATCTGAATTATTTTAACATGGCAAGCTCAGAATAATACACTATAATTCGGGTCGATGCACTGCTAGTCACTAGTTGTAAAATCATGAAACAAACCTGTTGTCTTGGTCTTTGGTCCACCTCACTGAGCCTCCTGTTGGCCTTGTCTCATAGCAAATCCTGAGAGCATGAGGGAACTCCTGAGGTGATGAGAGCCCCTTTTTCCTCACCTGCAGACTCCATCGGTCTCTACGAAAATGCAGTGAGCTGCCATCCTGAGTACCTGGGGCTTGGCTGCACAGCGAAAAGAGCTGGTGCTTCTGCCTCCATCGGCTAGAGGGCGTACGGATTAGGTTCTGAATAAAGGCCGCTTGTGGGCTCACCAAACTCACCCCTGACCTTCCAGATACAACCTCTGGTAGGAGGCTAGTCATGGCTGACACAGAGGTGACGTCCACCTCCTCAACCTTTGACACATCGAGGTCGCAGCAGTCCAGCACCAAGGTGAAATCACCGTCACTGGTGGTTTCCCACAAATGTGAAGACTGAATATTTTCAGTTTCAGTCAGAGTCTGCCACCCAGTCCCGGCTGTGTATCGTTCTGTGGCACCAGACTTCCCCTCGATCCTTCTCATAGACTTCCAAAGTCCTTTTGCACTATCATCCACTGTAGCCACATCCTGAGGTTTACACACAGACCTATCCTGATTTCCTCCATCATCTATAGTCTCAACTCTCTCACTGGCTCCAGGTCTGATCTCATCCTCAGCTTTAGGCACCACACCAGAGCAAGGCTCCAGAAACAGAACAACACTACCACTGATGACCTTCCTGTCAAAATGAACCGTCAGGTCGAGCACATAATGTCTGACAAGTATGTGGTTAGTATTGGCTCGTAGTGGAAGGTCATCTGTGTCTGGGTTTAGGTCCTCGTCTGGCTCCATGCCATACAACTGGTGTCAAATATGAGCAGAGGCTGGCTAAATCTAGGAGGAAAGACCAAAAACAAACCTTTATTGTAATCTTTTTATTTATTGCAGGGCAGTTTAGTGTGTTTATTTAAGTATAAGACAAAACTGTTCATATGTAAAAGTTTCCTGAGGGCTGAGGTACTTAGGCTAGCCTGTGAATTAAGTGTTCTGCCAGTGTACTGAGATGAGGCCAAATCTGTCAGGGTCTGTATGCTCAACTTGAACTCAAACTTCTGTGTTAAACTCCATCTGTTGACACATTCCACAAATGTTTCCAAACAGGGAAACAGTTTTATGATCACATTTTGATCTCAGTTAAGAATGCAATAATAGAAAAAAAAACACCTCAGCCCAGCGCCAGGAACAGCTAACTGTATGCAGTTAGCCTATATTAAAGCTCTCCTGCTGTATATGAGTTTCTGCTGTCACAATCCCTCCATTTAGTCTGCTTGGGACATGAAGCAGGGTTGGCAAGACAGAGGTGCAATTACTATTTACAGCAGGAAATCCTCAGTGGTTATTTAGTGCAAGGGTATATTCATAAAAATATGAGCACATAAAAACAGAGGATAATATCTGCAGCAACAGGAAAAAGCAGAAAAGCCATAATATCTCCCATTACTGCAAGAGGTTGGCTAAAAACGTCCTTCTTTGACTTGTTTGACTATATGCTCCTAAAGTAATGATTGTATTCACTATATTTTTGCATACTGTCCATAACATTGAACTACAAGAGTGTCCCCATGCGTTTTTTAAACGGGCTGCAATTGGTTTGATGGTGCAAGGACAGAGATTAAATAGATTATTAATTTACTAAAAGATCTTTGTTAAAGTTTAACTGTGGCAGGTCAGGGCGCATACAGTGTTCTTGGAAGCAAAACAGGTAAAAGCTTGTCTTTCATGCATGTCGAAGTCAGACTAGACAGAAAGTCGTTACAGTTCCCACCATCAAAGGTTACTTCACACTTCATCTTTGATTTTTATTACAAGCTACAGAGAAAAGGTGGAAATACTTGTAAACTCAAAGTCACGGTAAAGACCGTGTCATGAATAGTCGGATGACTGTTCGGTAACACACCGTGACTCATAAAGGACAGCAGAAAAGATGAGTCATCTTGAATAAACGTCTGAGTTTATATATTTACAGCGGTATGAGGCAGACTGACTGGGAGTTTAACATGAGCAAGTTCAGGTTAAATTTACAAGACACGTCAGTCCTCTGTCGCTTAAAACTCAATATCCGAAACTACACCACTGGTACCGCCATGAATTCACTTCAAAGAGTCACTGTAATTAACGGTGTATGAAACAAAACGCCAAAACTCAACCGTCAACACGGCGCTTGTAGTCACAAGGACTCGCTTGTTTTGAATCAAATCTACAACTAACCTGTATCCGGGTCGGGATGTCGAAGTCGCGCAATGATGACGTTGGACCAACGCGACAGCAGCAGTTTGTAGTCTTCCCGCCTTTTAAACTTGTCGCTGTAGTTTATAAAGTCGGTAGAATTATTAGAGAAAAACCTTAAGTAGATATTTACCAGATAGATTTTGTTTACCAGCCAGGATTATTAATGCTGAAAAGCAGCAATACATTAATAACTTAATATAATATAATTAATATTATATAATTATTACTTTTAGAATGAATTTTAGAATTTTTAATTTCAGTCAGCTGAAATGTTAAAAATACTCACAAAACACAGCAGTGACAAATGTGCATATATTAGGCTTTATACAGGTGCTTCATCAGCATTTTGTGCATGACAAGTTAAAATCTACATTTAATAAAACACACATGTATTAACATTAAAAAAACTCAAAGAATCATAAATGCAGTCTCTGGTGGTTGAATGCCACCATAAATCTTATAACACAACCTTCAGCAATATATGCATGTTTCAAAAACAGGTATACATTTTAGTTTTCACAATTAATACACATGCTGCACAACTTTCTCATTTTATTTAGCCATTTTAAAAACATTCAGCAGTTCATAAATAAGAGATGTACCTGGAAAACAAAACAAAACTGGATTTAAAAATATACCTATTTTTGAAACAGTGAGCACATTTACATTACTGAAAAACAGTATGAGCTGCAACATAACACCAGTGAAATTAGCTGTTTCATGGATGTCAAATCTGGTTGTCGCTATTTAATACTGCAAAGCAGTAGTCATTTCCTCCTCTGGAATGTATTCAGAAATATAGAGTAAACATAATTCACACTGCAAAGCACAGCTGTGTGAAGTGACTTTTCAAAATATTGCTTTTCTAGTTAACTCACTTGTCTCACTTCCTAAGTAAGTAGGGATTTTAATTTGGCACTGTGTGCATGGTAGGATGTGGTTTATTTACAAACAGGTACAGAAACGACTGGAAAATACACTGACATTGTTACAGTACACTCAGTTGTTGAATCCTGCTGACTAAATAACATTTCCAATTAATATCATTATTGCTATAATTCATTTAAAAATACATTTCCACAAAATAAAATGCATAATAGTTTTTCATACCTTTGTAAACATCTTTGTAACTACAAAATGTGGATTTAGCAATTAGCCATGTGTAATTTAGAACTTCAGATAAGTCTCTTTGCCTCCCGTGAAATTACGTCATAACTCTTCAGTTAAACTCGTCTATTAGCTACATGGCCAGGTGATGTATTTCAAACAATAATAAGACAAGAATGGCCTCAAGAGTTAACACCAGAAATTGTGCTATTTTTCCAGTGCACAAATCCATCCATACTCTTCCCGATGTAACTAGCACATGTCACACATCAATGCCCAGAATTTCAAAGGCCCTTTAGCACACAGCAAAATTATCTTTCACCACTGAGTGCAAAGTAACTTCAGTATGGCACCAAAATCTTCTACTCCAAACATTACTGAAATGAACACACATCCATTCAAACATTTACATACGCTCACACACAGGACACAAGCATTATTGGCACCCATGCAGGCCCTGGGCCAGCAAGGACCTCAGAGGGCATCTCTAGTCTGTTGCTATATCAATCCAGATGAAATGTTTGCAGCATTATTAGGACTTGCAGTTATCTAAAAAAAAGATAAATCAACAGCGCCAAAGCATCTGCAGATTTTTACAGTGAAATGCTCAATAAGCTACACTTTGCTAGAGATTCCCACCTCCCCATTTCTATGTCCTCACTCTCCTGTTGCCTCCTGTAAAGAACAACCATGAAATCATAAAAGCTGACATGCAGCAGACATTAATACACACTGCTGGACTGATGAGAAACTGTGAGTCCTCTGTTGTGGACACACTGTGTATGTTTCAGTGCAGAGGAGTGGTAAGTTATCAGCAGCAGTTCCTTTCTTTGTTTTTTAATTCTTTCATCTCATCTTCTCTTCTCCTCTCTCAGCTGTATGACAGCTTCACGTCTTCTCTCCATAGCGCTGTCTGACTCTCTCTTTCTCTCAGACGAGCCGTGGGATTCTCAGGAGTTTTCCTCCTGAGTTCTGCGGAAACTTAGACGTTTGAAGGAATCCCTGTGAGAGGGAGAGGACAGTGGATGAGGAAAGAGGGGGAGAAGACAGAAACAAAAGACAAGAAATGATGACGAGCAGGGTGAGCAGTCAAGGCAGGTAGGAGTAGAGATGTAAGGTTAGATGATTTTCATGACAGAAAAACAGAATTTTTTGTATCAATTACTCACTGTTTGACTGTTTTTTCATAATTAACTCATTAGAAACAGTGAGGCCTCACCAAGGCCCAGGTGTTAGACAATTTCATACAAAGGAGGATGTGGTGTTGGATATTAAGGTTATTTATTGCAACTTTTTAACTTATATTTTTACACTACTTAGTTTTTTTTGCATTCCTGTGGAGTTAAATATGGCTTTAAAATGCTCATCTATCAGCACTGATACAAGATGCAATGAGATTATCATGGTCCATCATAAAAGCACTTACTGAGCAATCAGCCTTTAGTAATACATGAGTGCAATTCGACCGTGGCATTGGTTCAACACTCAGTCTGTGTACTGTGGCTCTGGCTCAACTATCAGTATTTGTAGAGGTGACATGGACGGTGTGAATGGATCTCTGCTCAATTCCATTTGTTCTCACTTTCATCTGGCTTTCGCAAACATACGGAGTGATGAAAAGATCAATGATATGTCTCTTGTCAAAGTAGTATCGGCTATTTGACTTGGTGGGTCTGTTTACCTGTTCTCCAGCCGAGGCCTGATGATGGGTTTATAGAGCTCGGGAATCTTCCTCTCCAGCATTGGCCTCAGGCTCTCTCTCAGGCGGTTGTAGTTTTTCTTCAGCTCCTGCTGGTACTCTTTCTGGTCCGATGTGATCAGGTTCTTATTCTTCTCAACAGCTTCACCACACCTACAGGATTGAGAGCAGAACAGGAATAAGTTTTAACGTTTCTTAAATGTCATTGCACAAAATGGTATGAAACAGAATAGCCTGTACTCCTTGACCTTTTTAATGCAATAACCTCAAACTTAAGAACAGTGCCAACAATGATTCTATGCAAGCCGATCTTGCAGTAATCCCCTCTATATCCTCAAGTCCTCAGTGTACAGTGCACTGATTCATGCTAATGACAGCCTATAACTACTTAATGTAAACTGGACTACTTTGCATGCGAGAAGTCTAAATGAGTTAACAATGTACTTTAAAGTAAGGAATTCCAACAGGCCTATTAGATCTTTCCAACTACCTTAGTTAGAATGTGAGCTAAACTGTGTATGACCCACAAGTCTGTGTATCGTTACACTGTTAAAAGAGCATGAAGGCTAAAAACTAACAAATCACATGTGACTAACACATAAATAAAATTCCTCATAGTGAGAGGAGGCACTACAAAATCAGGCTAGACTAAGAGGAGAGGGGGCAGGTATGTGGTCTTTCTGTAGTCCTCTATCATGATATGTATAATGATCCAACATGCAGAGAGTAGTCTGCAGGAAATTACAAGACTGAGGGTGATTGCTAACACATGAAAGCAGGAGTTTATCTCTTAGCTTTTAATGAGGGTAATATAGGAAACTGCAATGCTGTGTAACAGTATACAGTAAATACTCAGGGCGTGAGCATTAAGGACAGTAAACCAGAGTAAAAGCAAAGCCATAAAAACATTTACCTGTATGTAGTTCTCCAACATTTTAAAATGAATTCACTAATGAGCAGCAACAACATTTCCTCATGGTAAAATGTGTGATGTCCATCATCATGCTGACATTCTGACCAATCAGTACCCTACTCAGTAGTCATTACTACATGATTACATGAGCTCTTGGTCCTCATGGGTCAGGCCACACCCATCTTCAAAATAACATTCATTTTGAACTATATACCTGTCTGGTTTTGTGTCCACAGATTTATAAACATTTGGCAAAGGACTCAAAACCGCTTCTGTGGTAGTTCTCATTACAGTTGGAAGGACCATATTTTGGCATGATGACACGAGCGTGCGCACACACATGCACACACACAGGTGTTGAAAACAATATATTGGGCGAAGGGGAAGAGGGACTTTTCAGCAGCATCACCACAGCTTCTACCACAGCTCAATCAGGCATATAACTCCTCCAAACATTCTTCTTTTTAGGCTTTACTATCTAAGACAATATGGTTTAGATATGCCAGAAGTTCACAAGTTACATTAAGTGACATTAGCTTTTGTGACACATTTTGCAGGATAAATGCAAAAGCTTAGATTTTTCAAAAGAGAAGTAGGGGGATTTCCTCTTTACGTCAATACAGGGAAGAGTTTTGTTTAAGAGATGTTGATTGCTGTAAAGTAATGACTGTAGATTTTTATACCTGAAATATAAAAATGTCTCTCTCCAAACATCATTAGTTAACTTCCTGGTCTTAATCAAACTGTGTTGTATAAACCAACAGATTTCTTAACAATTGCTTTGCAGGATTATCTTCCCTTCATCTGGGGCTGAGTAATTTTTCTATTGTACATCTTTGTTTTCAGAATAGGAACAATAAAAATTGATTATAACATAGTTGAACAAAAACAGTTTTCTGACACCACACATAAAATTAGAACACAGTTATGTGCATTAAACATTTAATTAGTTACAGTAATGTGTTGCTGGCAAATGTCATGTTTGTGTGTGAAATGTGATGTCTGAGGGAGACTGTGTTGTGTGTGTAGAAGGAGAAGTTCCATTCAATGGGTAAAAAAGCTCACTGATTTAGAGAACAATGTTTTCTTGAGTGGATTTTTTTAGAACTTCACTGTGAAAAATATTGGCATACAAAGGGTCCAGTGCAGTCTGCCTGGATTTAGGATGAAAATAAATCTTTCTGAAATTACAGTAAATATTTGCCAACTAGTAGCAATCAAGGCAGCAGAATGGTATGAGGGTTAGAAAATCAAAACCACCTTTTGAGAGCAAAAAGCACAGACCCACGAGATGAGGCGCTACACTTACAAACCCATACACATGCACACGCCTGCTCCAAATGACACGTCTCCTGCACCAAATCAGCATACCCCGCAGATTATGTTCTGAATATTCCAAATATAATGAAACTCTTAGGAACAATAAACCTTTGCAGTTCAGAGAAACCTTAGTTAGAATGTTGAGCTAAACTGTGTATGACCCCTGAGTCTGCTGTCGTTTACATAATTTAAAGGAGCAGCAGAGCTAAAACTAACAAATCACATGTGACTAACACATAAATAGAAATTCCTCATGGTGAAGGAGAGCACTACAAAATCTGAGCTGAACTAAGAGGAGAGGGCAGGTATGTGGTCTTTCTGTGATCCTCTATCATGATATAACATAATGATCAACATACAGAGTAGTCTGCAGGAAATTACAAGACTGAGGTGATTGCTAACTTACATGGCTGAGTTTATCTCTTAGCACCTAATAGGGTAATATAGAAACTGCAATGCTGTGTAACAGTATACAGTAAATACTCAGGACGATGAGCATTAAGGACAGTAAACCAGAGTAAAAGCAAAGCCATAAAAACATTTACCTGTATGTAGTTCTCCAACATTTTTAAAATGAATTCACTAATGAGCAGCAACAACATTTCCTCATGGTAAAAATGTGTGATGTCCATCATCATGCTGACATTCTGACCAATCAGTACCCTACTCAGTAGTCATTACTACATGATTACATGAGCTCTTGGTCCTCATAGGTCCAGGTATTACTACATCTTCAAATAACATTCATTTTGAAGACTATATACCTGTATCTGGTTTTGTGTCCTGAATTTATAAACATTTGTAAAGGACTCAAAACAACTTCTTATATTAGTTCTCATTACAGTTAGAGCCATATTTTGGCATGGTAACCTGGCGTGCGCACACACATGCACACACAGGTGTTGAAAACAATATATTGGGCAGAGGGAAGAGGGACTTTTCAGCAGCATCACAGCTTCTACCACAGCTCAATCAGGCATATAACTCCTCAAACGATACATTCTTCTTTTTAGGCTTTACTATCTAAAAGACAATATGGTTTAGATATGCCAGAAGTTCTGAAGTTACATTAAATGGCAGTAGCTTGTGACACATTTTGGGATAAATGCAAAAGCTTAGATTTTTCAAAAGAGAAGTAGGGGGATTTCCTCTTTACGTCAATACAGGGAAGAGTTTTGTTTAAGAGATGTTGATTGCTGTAAAGTAATGACTGTAGATTTTTTTATACCTGAAATATAAAAATGTCTCTCTCCAAACATCATTGGTTAACCCTGGGTCTTAATCCAAACTGTGTTGTATAAACCAACAGATTTCTTAACAGTACTTTTGAGATTATCTTCCCTTCATCTGGGGCTGAGTAATTTTTCTATTGGCACATCTTTGTTTCAGAATAGGAACAATAAAAATTGATTATAACATAGTTGAACAAAAGCGGGTTTTCTGACACCACCCATAAAAATTAGAACACAGTTATGTGCATTAAACATTTAATTAGTTACAGTAATGTGTTGCTGTAGTGTCATCATTTGTGTGTGAAATGCTTGATGCTCTGAGGAGACTATGTTGTGTGTGTGTAGAGAAGTTCCATTCAATGGGTAAAAAGCTCACTGATTTGAGAACAATGTTTTCTTGAGTGGATTTTTAGAACTTCACTAATGAAAAAATATTGGCATACAAAGGGTCAGTGCCAGTCTGCCTGGATTTAGGATAGAAAATAAATCTTTCTGAAATTACAGTAAATATTGCCAACCTATAGTAACTTAATCCAAAGGCAGCAGGAATGCTTATTGACATGAGGTTAGAAAATCAAAAAACCACCTTTTGGAAGCAAAAAGCACAGACCCGCGCGAGATGAGCGCACACACCCACAAACCCTTCACACATACACGCCTGCTCAAATGACACGTCTCCTGCAAATCAGCAGCACCCCCCATGAATTATGTTCTGAACTATTCAAAATATAATGAAACTCTTGGGAACAATAAACCTTTGCAGTTCCAGAGGAAAAAGTGGTTTGTAATAATGGAAAAATATTCCCCATTGTCATTCGGGAAATGAAAAACTATCCCCCCGTCACAACTAGCTACATTATTTTACATTCCTCTTACTCTACCTGCTTGGTTTCATTAACAATCATCTGATATTCAATTTGTAGGAGATTATCACCTCCACCTGTGTCTTGACTCACATCTGTGCTTGAACATATTGGTCTCCATCAATCACAGCCATCTAAGGTGCTCTTCCTACATCTTCCTACACTGACAACAGTATAGTGTTATACACAGAGCATCCTAGAGAAGACTTTCACGCCTTCTAAGTCAAGTCTGAGTTCTCTACTTAGAAATCTCTTTGAAGTATTGTTCTATACTTCTACCTACTGAGCCAGTGCCAGCCATTGGGAACAATAAGACGAAGCAGAAATGCAAATTCAAGTAAAATAGCTGGTGAACTACTTTAGGTTTATGGCTCGCCATGAAAGTTCCTGTTTTTCTGGATTTTTGTGGTGTTTTTGCTCATTTTTGCATGACTTTGTTGCAGTGTGTATATAGTCACTAGGTGGTGTTTCTTTGATCGCATCTTACCTCATTATAAACTCTTTGAAACACAGGCGCAGTTTATTGTGGTGACGGAAGAGCTTCGGGTCCGCTGGGATCTCATTCAGGAAGACCTGCGCCACCTCCAGTGGGCCCTAAAATGGAGGGGGAGTGGAGAGCGGAGGAAAGGGACAAAAACAAAAAGACAGAGTTAGAGAGACAAAGAAAGAGAAAGCAAAAACAGAACAGAGGAAGGAAAGAGGAGGTAAGGCAGGAAGCATTTGAGAGCATATGAACAAAGGAGACATGAAAATGCCCCTCATTCAGACGGGGGAAATGACTTCCTAACTGAACGCCTGATGCAGCTAAGGGCCGAGATGCTGAACTGGAACATGAGGAGGATATCAGATCAGAGAAGGAGGCATGATTAGCCTCCTGCATGGCTAATGTCACCGCTAGCCCCGCATACACCCACCATTTGGCTCCCATTTGCCCAGTATGAAATCTTGTTATCCTAACTTATATTCATCATAAAACCACAGCACGCTCGCACAGCGCCTGCATCACGACAAGCACAGTTAAACAGCTCTGATTAGCATCATAAACGCATTGAGCCTCAGTCCTTGGTCTGAGCCGTGGACCCACACACACAGAAACCCAGCCTCCTGTGCTGATTACAGTCAAGAGTTATATGTTTACGGAGCTGCTGAGCATTAGCGTTATGTATACAACCATCAGGTTGGAGCAAGGGACCTGTCAGATTAGATGCTGGAAGATAAAGCATAGGGGGAGGGAACAGAGACGCTGCAGCTTGCTTCATCATTACTCCAACATTCACCATGCTGGCAGGACCTGGAAGCTATCAGATCAAAGAGACCTCCGGTTCAGCATGCCGTGCGGCAGAGACATGAAAGGAAGAGGGGCCATGAATTGACGTTTTAACTAAATCAGGGAAAAGCAAAGGAAGGATTAGGGTTATGGATGGGGTGAACGCTTTGATGTGTGATCACTGTCATGTCTCCCACCTGCACCTTGTGACTACAATAGAAACTGTAAATGTGATAAGATAAATAGAGGGAAATTATTCTGCTTTATTTTCCGCTGCACATTAAGAAGGAACACTCAGCGAGACAAAAGGGCTACGTACGACACAAAGAGCAATCATTTTGGGAGAACAGCCATCATTTGGTTAAACATGAAGTAAGTGATCATTTCAGCTACAATAGGAGCAGACAGTCATGTAAAATAGAAGCAGCGCCTTCATTCACAAAAAAACCCACAATGCACCTACCTGGTTAACAGTGGCTCCCACAGAGCCCTGCAGCAGCATCTGTAACATCTTAGCATCTGGCTGTTCTCTATGTGTGGCTACCGCTAGCTCTCTAGTCTTCTTCTGCATGTCCTCTATGGCCACTTCAATAGGTGTCAGGTCAAACTGGAAACAAAAAAAGATATTGATATTGTAAAAAATAATTGCGGCACTTGTAAATCAACATATGTGGTGTAAAGCATTTTAAAAGCTGTTAAGTGTCTGGCACCTGGAATTTAGCACTAACCTCTTCTTTCTGGATGACGTTGATGCGCGTCTTGACATAGGGGAAGGCATGCATGGTGGTGAGGATGGTCTTTCTCTTGTACTGCTCGTTGAGTTCTCCCCGCGGCCGCCCGCTCTTGGTAAATGGCGTGGTGTACATGAAGCGCCGCAGGTTGAAGTTCTTCTCAAAGTTTGTCAGCCTGTCTTTCATCTCATAGTCATCAAAGTAGGGCTCCACATAAGTGATCTGGATATATGCCTGCCGAGGAGTGGTGGGGTTTACAGTTTACTGACAGTTTTTTAAATCTATGCAACATAGCAGACATAAATTGAAATTGCACTTTGCAGTCAGTTTTATTCGTGTATCATAAGCATAAATCTAAATGTGCATGTTTTATACATATAATGTCCTCACGCTGTACCTGTATAAAAGAGAAAATGGTTACACTATATATTGCAATATTTTGTGACTAAACTTATACATATAAATCTATCTGTTTATAATAATAACACAGTCTTTTGCTGAATTAAAATATTTTATATGCTATTTTGACTTATAATATAAAAAATGTTATACTAAAAATAAACAAATGGTATTTTCTTACTTTATTAGTATATGCCATCAAGGATTTGGTAATGCAAACATATTTGACCAGCAATCCAACAATAAAATCAGCTGATATCTGATCTGGGAATTCTAAACACGCTTTATAGTTGACAACTGGGAAAACCCCAAATCAATGGCGCAGTTTTCAGCAAAGTTTGTGTCAGCGTCACTAAAACATGTTGGCGGTGTGGAACTCTTTAAAAGAAGGACAGAACAGGGCCGATGTATGTACATGCTAACTGTTCAACCAATGATACTAATGCTCTAGCTGCTATAGCGAAATCAATAAAATCATTAGTGGGGTATCAGCTGACTTGGGTCATAGGTGATCAGCAAAAAGCATCATGGTCATTAGTGGTGTGACACTGCAGTCACCTACCTTGTTTGGGTCAAGTTGTTTTCTGTTCACTGGTGCAGAGTCCTTGATCATCACTAAGGTTTCATCTCCAAAACACTGGCTGTAGAAGTTCTAGGAGCAGGGAAAATTGTGCAGTTAGTACACTGTATGGTTCGTAATATAGTCTATTGTGATTTTTATGCAAATATAACAGAGTTTTCATTGCCATTCAAGGCTTTTCATTTAAGAATCAAATGTTGAAAGAACCCTTAAAAGCATGAAATGATTTGAATTTCATTTAGCAACTGATTCACTGACTTATTTGATTCAAGAGCGAGACATTGTATTGCTCCTCATGACATAATTTCGACTTTTAAGAATGTAAATGAATTCCAAGTTTTCCAAGTTCTCTAAAAACCCACTAAAAGCAGATGGATGATTGGGAGTCTTGCCCTCAGTCATTCTGTTCACTCAAAGTCTCTCAGTCATTACCACATTCCACCAATGCAGACAGGCACCATCCTCCCCTTTCCCTCCACCTCAATCACACATTAATTTACAACACGCGTATCAGCGCACATACACGTTCACACACACACACACACATATATACACACACTATTGTACCTCCAGCCTGTGTGATATCTCAGGGAGATGCGTGATCCCTGGCTCCTTGTAAATGAATTCCCGTTCATCCAGGTCGCCAAACTTGGCCCCATAAAAACCTACCCGGAAATAGGTTCCAAACATCCTCTTAGGGCCCTGGAGGGAAACAAAGAGCAGATTTTATATTAGTCCTTAATCAGTATGACTTCGGAAACATATTCTTTCTCATTATGTTAATAGCCTTTTATGGAGTCTTTATTGTGTAGAGCACTTGGAGGAGTTCAGTTTAAAATGTTGATATCCCTGTAAACCATTTGAAATTGATATGCTTATTACTGAGCTCAATAATACTGGTAATCGTCTTTTTCAAGGATCTTAGTTATCTTTATATAAGGAACTGGTTCCATGTGCTAAGAAATACTGAATGTACGATGAACCAAAGGGCTACATGATCTACTGCAGTCTTAACTGAATAAGCCAAACCATATACTGCCATACTGTTATTACCTTCTGAATGATGTTATCAAAGGCTTTTTGTAGTGATTCATGAGTGGATGCAAGTTTTCTGAAATCCCTGCGAGCCTCCAGGATTGGTATGATGATTTTGTAGACCTCATTCACTGCCTCGTAGAGACCACCCTGATGAGAGAGCCATCACTGCTGGTTAGCATGTGCGCATACAGTGGAATATTTGCATTAAACATTAAAATATATAACCAAATGTTCTGTTGCATGATCCTAATATCCATTTTTAATAATTAACTGCAAACATGTGATCATCCAGATAAACATTAGTAAAATTAGATGAGCTGTAAAAATAAATAAGATCTTATTAGATTAATTCTAAACAACATGCTATAAACAAATCATTATAGTACACTGTTGTTTTACAGTTTGTGCATAAGAAGTCATTCTTTATTGCACTGTCCCAATAGGAAATAGGAAATCAGGTAAACCTGCTACACTAAAATAAACTTTTCTTTTTGCATACTGTCTGTTTTGATTATACTTATTTTTTCCTCTGTTCAACTGTAAAAGCTGTCAAAATCTGATACCAGTTAGTATGCTGCATGAATTTTAAACATAGCTACGGGCTTCTGTGTTAAATGCAGCTTCACTGTCTCACCTTGATGAAGAGGTTAGCAGCCTCCTCCAGCAATCCCACCAGGCCACCCTCCGTGAAGTAGCGGCCCGAACACACCCCGTCCTCGTCAGGGGACAGGATGTCATCCGACACCGCTGACTCCTCCAGCACGTTGGGGGAGATGTTCTGAGGAAAAAATCAGTTAGCTAATCAATCAATCAGCCCTCTTAATCAAATAATCAATCACATGGCTGACTTTAAAAGGAGATGTCCTACAGTGGGAAATGGAACTAATTTGATGACCATCCAATCAATGACCTGCTGAGTGCTGCAGGTTAGAGTGTCCTGTACCAAAGCGCCACAGAGGTCCTGTGTGTGACACAGCTCATCGATAACAGCATCTTCATAGTCTCTGTTATGACTGTTTGTTTTCAGTTCAGGGAAACAGTCTGTTCACATGTTCCCACAGGAGCACATTTGCCTTTTCCCCCCTTCAACTTCAAAGGCAGTGTGTTAAGCAATGCTACCAGGGGACCATATTTATATGTTGACGTTATTAGTGTACAGCTCCCCCCTCTGGACACACACAACCAAATCTGGAAATATTCCATGGGGAGATTTATGCTGTGGTGTGTTTTGCAGAGGAGGGTTTGCTTCTGTTCAACAAAACAACCAAGAATTATGACAAACAAATGATGGATGCTAAGTCTGTGAAACTATGATTGTATCTTTTTACAGTCTGATGACCGACATGTGTTTACTTGAGTTCTTTGTAAATTTGGTGTGTATTGTGTGCGTATCTGTGTTCTCTACCTGAAAGGTGACACTGCCAACAGGCAGGTACTTGTGATCCTCCAGCATGCTGAGATACTCAGCCACCAGGGCAGCAGCATGTACCAGACACATAGCCGACTCAGTATAACAGTTCCTGTTTTTGTGCTTCTCTGCCATGTTCTGCAGCCAGGTCAGACGGAGGTCAGGAGACGTCTGGTAGCCCTTCGCTATCCTGAGGAGGGAGAAGAAGGAGGGTATTGTTTTTTTTCCCTTTTCCTGCATTTAACCAGGTAAAAGTCTGGTTGAGATTAACATCTCTTCTTGAAGAGATTTGGAAACAGTTTTAAGTCTCTAAGTGCGGAACATGCAAAAGGCAAAACGGCACTACGAAACACAATTATACAAATACGAGTATTTTTAATGAGAAAACTATTTATTAGTGCTGCAACCATGATATATTTAGTGTTTACGTATATGTCACAATATTTTGAGATTTTGCATATTTTGGAAGACTTTTCAGCTTCTCCTCAGCTTTTACAGTTTTTGAAGTATTGCAAATAGTTTTGTGCTATTTTCAGTCCCTTTTGCTATTTATAATGGTTTTGTACTGCCCTCCATAGAATGCAATACATATAAAGAGTGAATATCTAAAAAGAAAATGAGTGCGTATGTGGCAGTATTTGGGTCGATTAGTGTTTTTATGGGCAAGAAAAAAATATGGAAAATGTTTTGCCGTTCCTGGAATGCATGAATAATCATTAGCCTGACAACATGGGAATAAATCTAAAACACTCTGAATGAATTTGTTTATAAAGCAGGTGAGTCACTGTACTATACTTACAAATGAATTCAAGCATCTGGAGACCAAATGTCTTGTGC
The DNA here is from genome assembly GCA_008933995.1 of Datnioides undecimradiatus. Classification (NCBI taxonomy): domain Eukaryota; kingdom Metazoa; phylum Chordata; class Actinopteri; order Lobotiformes; family Datnioididae; genus Datnioides; species Datnioides undecimradiatus. The sequence continues at coordinate 7,019,373 of WARS01000015.1, read as the reverse complement.
ATCAATGACCTGTGTGTTTGGGAGCTTGGAGGTGGGGTCAGTCTAGGTAAGTGTGTAAAGCTAACGGGTCATTCTGTGCAGCCGCCATACACTCACCAGATGACCGGGACCAAAACCCAAACAGAAGGGTGCATGATAAATGACACATGTAGGTGACGTTAAAGCATGTTGAGGTAAAGTGCCTGAATCAACATACAGCACATGTATGTTCTCTTTGTCTAACTGTTTCCCCTTCGTGTTCTCTCTCTCTCTCATACATGCACGAACACACGCACACAAGCGCGCACACACACACACACACACACACACACACACACACACACACACACACAGACACATACTGTTTGCATTTGCATATACACAAAGCCAGATCAGGAGACTAAACTGCTACCACATGGTTACCATAGTGAGGGCACCAAATAGAGGCAAAACAGCCCAGACCACAGAGAAATAGGAAACAGGAATGAAACATAGAGAGAAGCCACAAGAGGATGAGAGAGAGAGAGAGAGAGAGAATGAGAAGAGTGAGATACTTAGAGGCAGACACTGACAACAGACAGAGGGCGAGGAGGAGACAGCCTTTTACAGCTTAAGCTTTGTGTTTCTCACCTGTACATGAGGTCCATGAGCATCTCAGGATCTTCCTGGAACTCTCTCATCTTCACCGTGTCTGACAAAATACTGTTAAGGTTTCTTAGAAGCTCATCCACCTGAAAACACAGACACATGATTGGCAAGTAAGAGGCTACAATATAATCAATATCAGCAGTTGTGTGTGTCCGATTGTGTGGATCAACTCATACCTGTGAGGGCAGCTGAGTGTTCTGCATCTCAGTGTCCTCTTCTGCATAGGCCAGGATGGTGCGGAGTGAGCGTCGTAAGTATTCCTCCTGGAAGTCTGATGACTTGCCCACCAGCGAGGCCAGAGACATGGTGACCTGCATTTTCACTCTTGAGAAGTTCTGATGAAGACATAGGAGACCGCAGTCAGTGTCAGTGTTTAACATTTTGCAGTGTTTATCATGCACAACACAAAGTGCAGATTTCTAATGTGAAACTGCAACCTAGCAACACCGGGTTTCATGTGACTGAGGATTTCTACAGACTCCTGAAATTAAAACATTTTTTCCTTTTGAGACATTCCCTGCAAGCTAAAGAAAAATACATCCAAGGCACAATACAAATTAAAAAGATACAAGACAAATATAAATAAACAAATGTGCAACAAACATTCTTTTTTCTGACTCCATTCCACATCAGATACATTTTTCCTAAATTGCTTAGTTACCATACTTACTTAAACAAAAGAGGCTCTTTGTCGTTTTTTCTACTACTACTTCTACTCCTACTGTTGCTGCTGCTGCTAATTCTATTGGCTGTTGACTGAATTAATTATTCCAAATAATGAACAACTTTTATCAAAAAAACATGCTCTGTTCTTGAATATATCAGTAGGGTACCAAAACATGCTTGTTATCATTTTTACCAAAAAAGCATCAATAGATCTATAAAAAAAAAAAAAAAAGCTACTATCAAGGATGGAATAGAAACAGCTGCAATGCGGCATAGGAATCAAGCAGGAAGGTTATGTTTGTGTGATGCGTGACAAAGCCCTTATGCCAATAAAAGATAGACAAACACATTTTGTATATTCTTTTCTTTTCTTGCATTTGATTCATAATCACAGAAGGAAAATTAACTAAACTAAATCTCATTAAACTAGTATAAATAGACATACATTTTAAAAATCATAATGCTTGCTTTCTCGTGCTGAACGTATAGAGGATTTTCTAACGGAGTCAGTATAGCATCTATTGCAGCTTGTTGTATCACCATTTGGCAGCACAGAGAAAAGGAGAGCTGCAACACATGTTTATATACTCTATGAACTAAAAAAGAATAATAAGCAAAACCAATACTGTTTCAGTTTTTTCTCTCCTCAATCTTTGTCCCTTGTCCCCTCCCTTTCCTTGTCTCTCCATCCTTCACACTACCTGTCCAAGATAACAGGCCTGACAAACACCCCTCCATCCTCTGCAGCGAGGACAGTGTGTATGTGTGAGAGAGAGTGTGCCCGTGTATGTGTGAAGTCCCATCTATCTCCAGCATGACCAGCTAAGCGGGAAATGATCTCCCATTAGCAGAGACATAATCACCCATGGATCATCTCTACGGCCCCATTCTGTTCAACTGAGCATGGAGTCAGAGCCTAACCACCCATCACTGCCCTCTAACTCGGTGTGTAAGAGTGTGTGTGTGTGCTCAAAAGTAGCCTAAACGATAGCTTAAGTCAACACATAGCCCTCTTTGCCTTTCTCTCTCCTTTTCCACCCGTTTTTCTCTTGCTTCCTTTCCAATCTTTCCATAACCGGAGAAGTTTTAACTGCACAAATCTGTTTTTCAGCAATCTGTTCCATTTCTGGAAATAAAGCCTGGTATTTTCTCTTTTTCTAACAACAATCTAAAATTAAAGCAAATGATGGAGGGAAAGAAAAAGTGTGCGTGACGGATGGAGAGCAAGATGAGGGTGGATGAAGGGATTAAAACATAAACAAAGGAAGAGGTAAAGAGCAAGTTCTGTATGAATGAGTCATACCGCTGCTACGCTAATTCAGATCACAGCTCCCTCTGTATACACCATATAAACAAACATATGCTGAGACACGCAGATGGCAAATACTCTCTTTAAACTGGAGATACTATGTGTGTGTGAGTGTGTGTGTGTGTGTGTGTGTTTCAGTGGGCTCAACAGGCTGGTGTCTGACTTTCATTAAAGTGTACAGACTGTAAACACAGGAAATATCGACTGCAACAGCAGTTATCGAACCAGCAGGGAAAATGAAAGAAGATACTCTATCCTAAACTTCCCTTCCTTCAGATCTGTCTCTTTTCAATCTTGTCCCATTTTATTTCCCTCCATCACTGCTCCACCTCTAGCAAAAACACTCCACTATCTCTATCGTGATTTCCTCCTTTCTGCTCCTTTAACACACACACACACGCTCTCTCTCTCTGTCTCTATCCCTGCCCTTGAGGCACATATACTCACATATTCACACATATGTACTGAAGCACACACGCACACAGAGGTCTGGCTGTCATTAGTTAAAAAGGGGGTAGGAACATGGAAAGGCAGACAGTGACATATCTCTCTGCTCTCTACTCAGAGACACATCCTTCAGCAGAAACTTTCTGCGGCACGCTCAAAATAGACATGGAAAAGACATTAAAGCTGAGCTGGAGAGGAAAAGTGGAGAAGATAGGATAGGATGTGTGCAACATAAGCAATTCTCTAATGTGCACTTAAATTAAATTTAATCTGACATCAATGCAATTTCTTCTGCAAGCTTAGATGTTAGATAAGGGTTTATCTGACAGAAAGGTAATACATGACTGACATTCGCTTTGTGTAGGTGTTTATATATATGTGTGTGTGCGTGTGTGGGATGTTTTCGTGTGTGTGCATACACTGGCATTGCTGTAGCTGTATCTCATGATGAGGTAGAGGGTGGCACAGGCCTGGCTCCTGTTCTCATCGACAGGGCTGCTGCAGTACTGAAGCACCTTCTGGCACAAGTCCGCACACTGCTCCGCTTCCTCCTCAAACAATAGGTCTCCAAACTGAACACAAATACACACGTGCAGATAAATTAAACCAGGCACACAAGGTGGTGTACACAGACACACACACACACACACACACACACACACACACACACACACACACACACACACACACAGATAATTCAGGTTTGTATCCACACTTTGCTGCCCCCACCAGCAAATAAGAACATTTCATTTCGACACAAATACTGTTTGTGTGAATATACCCACCCACGCACCTCCTCCAGAATTTAGCCCACACGCACACACTCACACACACATTATAATGTAAGTACCTTGACAACAAGCGCTCTGAGTGAGCTGAAGGTGTGAGAGAGAAAAGTGGTACTCTGGTTGCAGGTGAGAGAGTGGAGTAACACCTTCAGCACCCCGCCAACCACACTGTCCTTACACTCAGCCAATGGCACTGCCTGGACAGGACAAAGAGGAAAAAGAAATAATGTGAGACAAATGTGGATACGATGCTGGGAAGACACTTGAATGCTAAACTAAATGCTTGAACTGCTTTGAAAATGACCGTTACAGCAGAGAGATTATTTGATGCGCAATCTACGCCAACATGTTTCAAGCAAAGTCTATAATGTGTGACATGTGTGGAGGTTACTTTTGGTGGTGCTCACTCTCAGAAATGAAAACATTTACCTTTGCATTATAGCTGTTTTTTTTTTTACTATGTTTCATAATGATAATTGCATTACATAGTGCTGGTTTGGACAGGCCTTGTGCTTTCAAGCCATTCTCAAGAAAGCTGATCAGGGTTCACACCAATACATAATCAGGAGCTAATTATTAATTATTTAATTATGCATACACATTTAATGTTTTTTTTTCAAAAGGTCTTTCTGGTGAAAGATAATCCTCTGTTGACACTCGGATCCCTGCACAGTTGCAGAATATTGGGAAAACCTTACAGTATAGTCTAGTCTAATTCCAAATGCCAAACTGAATTATATTTTTCATGTTCTGTACATCTTGTGTTGAAAGATACTGCATTACGTGTACCTGTACGATGGTTTCCAGCAGGTCCAACACTATAAGATTACTCTCTGTGGCTAAGTTCCCGCTGATCAGAGCCTCTTGGTCCAACTCCGCTTTAGTCCTGGTGGACGATGGTGAGAGCAAGACAGATGTTTACAGAGGAAATGAGAGCAGAAAAAAGACAGAAACTGGACAGCACATGCAGCTTACTTATCCTGTCTGTCATTGGTCTGTCTCCACTGAGTGAGGTCTTTCCTCCATCGTAGGTGTTCCCTCTGGCCCATGGTCCTATCCATTCCTGTGAGGATTCAAAAGCAGCCAATCATTTAAACACAACAGCTCATGAGAAAACTTTAATGCACAATTACTTCAGTAGAGATTTTGTACTATACTGTATCATAGGAATCAATGCAGATGACCAGACATATTAACAATTGCTGATTAGAAATTCAAGAATTTAAGCCATTTTATCAGTAAAATCAAACATTTACTTGGTGCAAATAAACGGTATAGTAGTATACCCATATACAAAATGTTTTTAATACAGACTGGACAAGAGTGCAGAGTAGAGTACAAAATTCCTGACTATCACAGAACACTGAGAGTGCCTGAGCACACAGCGCGTAACCTGAAATTGGTTCTTGCAGTGACTTGCTGACCGCACGTTTATGAAAAACTGATAACATTTTCAAAAATCTGTGTATTCACTAGTTTTGGAGGTAGTTCATGTTCAAAACTTTGCAATATAGCCGAAAAGGCAGATCTAAATTTGACAGGCAAGCAATTCCAAGTGGGCATTCCTTAAAGTGTGAGGAGATACAGCACCTCCAACTCGTTTCATCATTTCCCCGCGGGCTCCCATTCCTCTCAGCAGAGCTTCTTCCAGCTGCAGCTTGGCCTGATGAGATTTCTGTAAGGCCTGGGTGCTCACTTTGTCAGTGCTCTGCTTTCCCTACAGCACACATAAACACATATTCACCAGGCACACACACAAAGTGCATATGGCTTTAATGTTTTGTGATAAAAAAAACCTTCATTTATCTTTAATTTGTATGATAAATACACATGCAGACAAGAAATACCAATAAACGGTTATCCTTGATACATCTCTACTTATATAAATATAAAATGGATTCTAATGGCTTCTGCAACTAACCCTGTACTCAAAGCAGGACACGCAGATAGTGAGGAGCTCCAGCAGCTTGTTGAGCTGCGAGGGAGGCATATCTATAGTCCAGCGCTGAATCAGACTCCTGTCAGCGTTCTTCATCACCCACAGGAAGCACACCAACAGGTGCCGGCTGGTGTCTGCTGCCAGGGTGGCAATGGATTTACCTTGCTGTGAAGAGTAAAAGAGAGGAGACATACGTGTAGTATAAGAGAAAGCGCTCACTCAGAAACACAAAAGCACACACGTTATGTATACATATATATATAACAAATAGCAAAGGGAATGCTTTGATCTCAAATATTTTACTGTTAGTTCCTATGACAAAACACATCCATAACACTCTCAATGGTAGTTCTACCTGCTCTACCCATTGAGTTACACATAGTATAACAAGTGTATCCAACAACTCTATATCATTCACAAACTTCTCTAGACAACAAACATGGACAGCCACTTCTTTCCACACTGGCTTTAGTGAAGTATGGCTTTCTTCCCCATCTTAATAGGCGTTAAATCTACTGCAGATTAATTTAATGTCATTCGTGTGATGATGAATCACTACTATAGAGGGCTACTGCTGCCTCACTGTGTGGCAGCTTTGATAAATGTAGCCATTAACCTCCTAGTGCTCTAGGTGTCCCACCTAAAACCTGGTTTCCAGGTCTCTGTTTCACAACTGGACAGAGTGAAGCTCACCAGAGCCAACGTCAAATATTTGTAGCACGTAATCAGAAACATCAGTTGTTTATTTGAAAATTTGCTTCACGTGAAAAATCATTTCTGTTGCTAGGAGAAAAAAATTCAAACACTGTTTGAAGGGGAACAGCCAGAAAATAAGGAACAATCGCTCTGGCAGCCATGTTTGGATTTGTGATGGATACCAGGCCGATGGCTCAGCTTTGTGAAAATCAGTTTTTCCACAACAGTATTTCATGTAACAACATACAAGGAACTGATTCATCTCCTGGAAAGAAGCAGAGAAAGAAGAAGAGAATGGCGGTGTTCAGTTTTAGTGCCTGTGTTGTTGCTGTAGCTACACTTGATGGATGTGTTTGTCAGGGAGGACGGCCCTGTTCACTTATGATGGCAATGCCTGCCCATAAACCATCTCCCGCAGACTTGTGTGCGTATGTGTGAGCGCACGCGTGTGTGTGTGTGTGATTCTTCAGGATGGATGAAGTGTGTGTGTGGCTCTGACAGCTAATCAATCTACCTCAGTGCAGCTCACCTGTTAGGAGGCAGCATACTCACAGCTACACACACAAACTCATGCACTTCTGAACTTGAAAAACAATGAAAAGCACGAAAAAACATGCTATAATCATAATCATCTGGACATGAAGAAATTGTTTCAGAATTTTACCATGGATGCCATGGAAACCAGAGCATTACGTCCCAACGTGTTGAAGGGGTTCCCGGCAATCGCCATGGCAACAGACTGATTGATGGGTGGGACGTTTTCAAGGTCATCCTCAGGTCCGCCTGTCTTGTTTTTCCCGCCGCGTGTGTCAGAAACTACAGAGACAAAAAGGGGTCAAATATGTTAATCCGAAGAAGGAAGAACTAGAGCAGACTGGATTACATTACAGCTCTCACAGTGCAAAACTTTTGACTCTACTGAGTCTTAAGCAGACTTAAACGAGACATGGGATGTTTGATGTCTCATGGCTGATTTTTATGACGACATACATAGGAATCATACAAGAGATGAAGAAATGTACATACAGTGGGTGTAATAATTATTGATAAGAGCAAATAGAGTCCTTTAGTAAGGGCGGAGGACCAGATACATTGTGTTGTCTGTATAGACACAATCAACTTCTCTAAAAGGCAACTAAAAGGCACCGAGTTGAGCATAACTCTGAAGAGTGGGTTTTTTATTTTTGCCCCAACCTTCAATAAAAATGCTGAACCATATTTAACAGTTAGTATTAATTACATGCAACAAATACCAAGATGACATGTGCTTTATGGATCAAAGGGGACTTGTGCTTGTGTAGTTATGTGTATATGTACCAGTGAAGTCCAGATAGTTAGTGGAGTCTATGATGATCCCCACGAGGGAGAGGTAGAGAGCAGCCACCTTGGCTCTGACTTCGGGCTTAATACAGCGATGGTCAAGATCATGGGAACACAGCAGGCTGTAGATGGCATTGATGGCCTTTCTCTGGACCTTTCCCCTGTGAAAACACACACACACACACACACACACACACACACACACACACACACACAGTTTTAAAAGACTTATTGGATGCATTACAAGTTTAAAGGAGTTTAATATTTACAGAGGTTATATACAGTCTCTCAGTCTCTGATGTAAAATGTGTCCACGTCACGGTAATTATTCAGTCTGTGATCGTCTTTGATTCATGATTTGTTTGTGATTATTATCAATTTATATATGAAAGCTAAAATCAATTATCTGCGTGGACAGAACTTTACAAACATCACAGCTTTGTAATAACAAGATCATAAGTAGATGGTGTCTGTGTTTTCATACCCCTCTGATTCAATGTCCAGGGCAGCACTGAGCTCTGTCAGCAGCAGACCAGTGAGGTAGTGCTGCTGTTTGAATTCCTGAGAGAGCTCAAACAGCCCCAAGATCCTCTGCTGCTCTTGGAAACTACACGAGCCCGAACTCTGAATGGAACAATGAAATGAAGGAGTGACAGACACAGTGAGTAGAGCAGGAACTAGAATCAGGGTAAGAAGTTTTTAAACAGCTCTGAATCCCATCCAGTTTCATCTCATCTACTGACTCTCTAGACTGCCCAAATTAATAGCAATTAAACAATTGCCTGAATGACAAAATTACAAAAAAACAGAAGTGCAACATTTGACTGACAGGTGGGCTGACCTGTGAGGAGATAGATGGACAAGGTGAGGCTGGAGCGGATGCAGGACTGCTGAAGAAGAGGCTCAAGTTGAGGTAGTGCTCGTGACTGCACAGGATTCTCAGGAACTCCAGGCGCATGCTGATCAGTGTTGGCATTGACACACTCTTAGCTGACATCTAGATGGAAAATAGAAGAAAAATCATAGACTTCAGTGCTTAAAAACATCTACAGAAGGTAAGTGAATACAGTTTCAGAAAAAGAGGCACATACCTAAGTCTCCCAAATATTCAATAGTTCCCACAGGATTCATGTATTTAAATATGCATGTAATCAGTGCTATTTTACCTGGTTGCAGTAGTTTTTCACCAGCTGAAAGACAAATCCTCGGTCCATGAGAGACAGCAAGTCGTAGAGGAAGAAGGCCAAGCTGATGTTGACTTTCTCTGCTTGCTCGACTTCCTAAAACAACAGCAATCAACAAACAGCAATCAGTAAAGCTCCACTGAGTGGATCTTGCTGAGCTTCTAGTTGTTAAAGCTGAGCTTTTGATACCATACAGGCAAACATAATTAGCACCTCCAGTTCCCTGTTGTTTGGAGGACAATGACCCAACCCAGAAGAACAGAAGGTACACAGATGCAGAGAAGAGTGCTGGAGTGGACTAAGTTACACCCACCTGACTGAGATAGTGATGAACAAAATGCTTTGTCATCATCATCATCATCATCATCATCATCATGATCAACATCATCATCATATTTTTTACCTTATGTTGTTTGACAAGGATTGTCCCAATCTCAGCTGTAACCACGGAGACAATGGTGGTAATATCATCTTTAAACCGGTCAGAGAAGCGGCTTCTTCGAGGGACAGTGTGCTTGTCAAGATGAGACACATGATGAGCCATGCTTTTTACCTGTTTAAGCACACACACATACACACACAAGAAATGTGAATCAGATAAAAACAATAATGGGATTTCTATAAATATGCATGTTAAATGAAAGCAAGATAGATAAATAGACATGTAAGGCAATAATCTGCCAAGCATGCTGACTGACTGCAAAGTTGACTTGATATAAATGGTGACCTGGAAATAAAAGAGTAACTTTTCATTCTTTAGCATCACTACTACCCTCATTTTTCATTCAAATTGCAAAACAAGCCTTCTATTAATTAAATTGAGCATTCTGTACTGAAGTTATTGAAGGAAAAACATAAATAACTGACATGAACTGAAGGGATGAGAGTGAATGTGAGTGATGATACACTTTCATAACTTCCAAAAGAGTGACAAATTGTCAAGCAGCTTGATAAATCACAGACTACAGGGATATCAAAATGCCCTTTTATACAACTCACATTAAAAACCATCTTTGTCTTTTAAGGTGTGTGGCCACGAGGTCATGCATTGTTTAGTGTGAGTCATTTTTGTTATTTCATCAATTTATCATCAACATCCAAAGCAGTCCTTACTGTTTCTTTTATAGGTAAGTGTCAATCAAAAACATCTGTTAATTAAAAAAAAGCAAACTGACCAGCAGCTCAAAGAAGAACCAGGCATATTTGTAGGCATTTTCTCTGCAGACTCCAGTGCTGACCACCATCTGCAGGGCCAACTCCTCATGAAACTGCTGCAAGAGACAAAATACACAGACTGTGGTTAAAAAAAAAGCCTTCCCTTTGGGTAGATGATGGAAATATTAATATTTTATTACAAAAAAGTATCTTTAAATTTTATTCTCAATGTAACTATGATTATTTTTAAAACACTGGCTGAGTTTTGAAAAGGACACAAAATGTTGACCAAAACCCAAACAACCAGAATACCAGCGTCCTCAGTGTCACACTCCCACCCTGTGGTAACCAGAGGCAACTGGTGGCTCTGCTTATTCAGCCGTGCAGTTGGATGCAAAAAGTCTGAGTACTGTTAAATACATGCATGGTCCTCACAGTAAAATTAGTAGAATTATTCTGAAAGGTTTTTTAATTGAGTATAAGACAAAAACATTTTCTAGTTAAATATAACCACTTATGTTAATAAGTATTTAATTCAATAATTTAATTCAATCATTCCTAAATCAATGCAGAGTCTCCATATTGTAAATTAACGTTCTGAATAAAAACAGCAATTGTTTGAACATTATGACCTCAATACATCCTAACATAGTAATTTGTGATTTGTTAATAGCTACAGTAATGGTTTAACACACCAAGAGTCTAACTGGTTGATGCTTCATGTTATAACATTCTTTGTTTGTATTTCATTCCTACATCTATATTCTTCACTGAGCATCGTGTTATTGTTGTTTCATGCTTATGTTCTAATTTTCATTTTAAAAAGACAACTGATGTTGCCATCCAAACTCATCAAAAGAGAGGGACATCAATGATGCTTTGGTGCAGATTAATTAGAGCAGCATGTTTTTTTCTTATTAATATGCAAATGTTGGAAAAACCAGCTGCACCTGTGGCATATTATCTCCCCTGGTGGTGGGACATGAAGACGTGAAAGAGAGGGAGAACTTTGTTACCTTTCTGTTGGAGGGCCTTGTGCTCCCTGTGGGGCTCTGGTGGTTGCTTACATCACCATAGGTGGACATGCGGCTGCCTGGGTTGTTGTGACCCTGGAGACATAAACACACAAGTTCCATCACATTGAACGTGATGGATGCATTCATTAGAGTGGGTGTCAAGTGGCCTATTACAATACCTAATGTACTGTGGGGATGAATAGCAAATGACTGTTATGTGTGTATGTGTAAGCATGCTGGGATATTCATATACTACACTGTGCATGTGCAGTTTGTCAGGAATATATAAAACTATATATCAGTATGGGCTTTCAGTGAAGAAGGGTAATGTTGACTAAATGTTAAATAAAAGATCCATTCTTTCTTTATTAGTTTCAGGAAATTTGTTTTGAGGGAATCCCTCTGTACCTTGGCAGAGAGAATGTTTTTGACCTCAGCATCTTCAGCAGAGTTGTGTGGAGCAGGGATGTCAGGGTTGCTGGTGCTACGAATTCTGGACTGGAGAAGCATATTGCCAACTGTGGCTGCTGTGGCCCGCCCCATGGTGCTGTACCGGCTCTCTGACGAAGGTATCACACTCCCTGAACCTACAGGACATGGATGCATGAAAATGATCCGAATCTCTAAATAATCACAACAAATACAATCAAAAGAAAATGACAAGCAGAAAAAGTCATGCTTATAAATCCTACTGTCCGTACCTGCATTCTGTGTGTCTTGAGGGGGATCAGGCAGACGAAACACCCAGTAAAGGTAAGTCGCCAAGAGGCTGTTCCTACCCTGCTGGTCCCTGACCAGCTCCTGACTGTTATGAAGACTGTTGACAATAGACACCACTGACTCGAAGGCTATCTGGGCCAGATTGGCTGTAGGATAGACATATAAACATGCATGCAATTAATTTTAGAGCCAAAATGTCAATTTTAATATTACATTGAGTAAATTGCAAACAAATCAACAACTAACTAGTCTAATTATTAATCAATATTTGTTATATTTTTAAATATTCAGTTAACGTAATAATTAATTAGTCAATAAAATGTATATGTATGTATGTAATGTAAGAAATACAGAAAAAACTCCCATCACCTTTACAAAGCAAAAACCAATTGCCACACTGAAGAAGCTGGTGCAAAGTGTGTGTTTGTAACTGACTGATATAGACAGATAATTCATGTGTAACAATGGTAAATTGTTATTTGAATCAAGCTAACTCCTCACCAGTCTGCCCAGCAATGACCATTGGCTGCATGATGAGGGTAAAAAGTTTATCGAGCACCAGATGGAGGAAGAGGACCAGAGGCTCTAAACTGGAGGAGGACAGGGAGATGATGCTAAGCTTCAGCTCATGCTCCAGCTTGTTTTCTGGAATCTTCTCATCCTTGACCCGCAAAGGGAATGTTGCTCCACCCTCCAGGGCGTGGCAGAGGGTGAAGAAACGCTGCAGGTGGTTGTCCTGGTACAGCAAACGAATGATTTGTTGCAGAGTGGTAGTCGCAGGAGGGAGCAGAGAGAGAGAGAGAGAGAGAGAGAGAAAAAAGCAACAGTAGATCAACGAAAGAGACAGAGAAAAATGTAACAAGACAGGGTGCATGTGGTGCTCCAGGGCAGATGTCTTAATACAGCAGAGTGGACACTTGTTGTGCTATGTGTGTGCTCACTAATGTGTAGTCTACTTGTGTGCATGACAGACAAAAAGAAAAAGAAACGGTAAGCATAAAAGACAGTGGCTGTGTTGTTTGTGTGTGCAAGCACTTACTTGTGTGTGTACAGATGACACAGCCTGGACCTCGAGGTTGAAAAGTCCTTTGTGACTCTCCATCCACTTGACTGGAGGAGCCTGAGGAGGAAGTTTCTACGCAACAGTGACATAGGAAATATTACTGAGGGTCAGTGTTCAGTCCTTAACATGTCTACAAGTAACCTTTTAATACTTTAATGTCTTTTTACATACAGTAGTATGATATGTTGGAGCAGAGTGATACAATAACAGATACACAGATGTGCATACCTCAGGCGGGTGCAGTGAATAGTTGACAGGTAATCGATCCAAGGCAATAGGCAGACAGAACTGACCAGTCTGCAGGCGGTCATTATTTAATATGGGCAGCCACTATATGAAAAGCAAACAGACAGTATGTGAGCTAAGTGTACTTTAACATTAGAAAGAGCCCTATGTAGCCTATTTAGAAAACAAAAACTTAGTATTACTAATTATCAAATCAACATGCTTTGTGTCTTTATTTCATTAAGACTCTCCAGCCATGCTAGAGACTGTGTGCTCTGGGAAATAAGACACAATGGCGCTTTGGGTTAGGGTTAGCATGCTAGTACATTTTTTCCTTAATGTACATTTAGAAACCTGTTCAGGTAGTTAAGGACAAAAGCTCACAGAGTATCCAATGAGCGTCTCACAGCTGCCGCTCTGGCTCTGTTTCTGCTGGCAGCTGATGTGGTAGAAGGTGAACAGCAAGTGATGTCTCTCTGTCAGACGGGCTGGAAGACACAGCTTCACTTCCTCATAGAAGTCTGGGGACCTGAGAGCCAGGGAAGTACAGAGTAACAAAGAAAGAATCACAGAAGAAGAAAGATAAGCAAGAAAAGAGATAGAGGGGGGGAATGAGAAAAAAGAGGAACTTACAAGCAATAGAGAAAAGTAGAGAGAGAGAGGCACAAAGAGACAGAGTTACTCTGACTGTTTAAATAACCAAAATGAGCTCAGAAACAGTAAAGTGTAACTCGAAAAGGTGCACTTGCTTATTATGGTAGGTAACAGGGGTGTACACTTCTTTCAAAAATTCAGGGCCACTTGATTTCCCAAAAATGACCTGTGAAGGGAAAAAACACAAATTATAGCTACAAGAACTTGAGATTTTCTTCTGCCCAACAGTACAAAATCTGCATAATCGTTCTGTGTAGACTTAAGATTACAGGGCTATTTTATCTCAACCCATTCCTCTGTAGTTAGTGTAACAGGTTGTAAACATTTTTGGCTTTCAAAACATCTACATAATAACCCCTTAAAGAGTTTCACATGTTTTAAAAAGCATTGAGATGGGTTTTTCTTTCTGTAATCAGTCCTCTTGCTCTAAATGGCCATTAAAAGATTCATTCATAATGCTTTCTTTAAGGGATGGGGGACAAAATACAGTCTTTGTTCTGTGCAAAACTGTATACTGAAGTTTATCTGAAGCTAATTTAAAGCTTCAGCTGAACAAATAAATTTAATCAAGTGGATATCCTCCAAAAGTACAGCCTTTCTACTCCAAAATGTATTTTATTAGTCTTTTCCTACTTCAACTCAAGAGGAAAATGCTGTAAAAGTCATACAAAGAGTGGATTTTTGTAACAAGGCTTTAACTTTTTAGATACACTTAATTTTTTCTCTCCTTACTGACAATGAAAGCAGATTGTTGTAGGAGGGGATCTCTTAATAGTCAGTATAAATTAGGGAAATACTGCAGGTGGTTTTCCTACAACCAACAGTCCCTCATATGAGGGAATAAATACATGCAAAGCAAAACCTTTTTTTAGTATTCATAAGGACAACTGCCTATTGTTTTCAGACAGAAAAAATGTAAACCTATCCTTTAACTTTAACGTGTGTATTTATTCATGTTGCATTAATTAAACACAAGCAAATCCAGTGAAATTATCAGGACAGGAGCACTCACAGGCAGACAGCAGTTTGGGTCCTCTCCACTCATAAACTGCATTTTGATAGTGATGTTTCTTGCTGACGTGAGTCTGTTAACAAAGTTTAGCCTCTGGGGGTAGACATAGAGCAGGTTCCTACAGAGACATGGAGAGAGAAAGAGTCACACAGAGACTTCCTGTTTAATTAATACATGAAATCATGTAAAGCCCTCCTCTGTGCAAGATGAAGCAGATCCAATACTCATCACTAGATGGCACCGTCTGTACAGCAGCTTCTTCATCATGTAGCAATAAGGTGACATTAACGGCACAGAAAAGACCAAAGAACCAGTAATTTACTGTGACCTGTGGTTTTAATACAACGCTGTAATCTATCTTGAAACCAGGAATACAGAGAAATACCACAGACTCCACCGAACAAATGCGCAGAGGACGTCAGCATGTAATTACCATGCAGGAGACTTGTTCACACATGAAGTTGCTGATGTTTCGGTACAAGCAAAAACCATTTTAGACTCAAGGGTTGATTTAGACCTCTGCTCACACAGACTGCCTTCCTGTTGTCACACTATGAAGCGATTTCACAGGTAGTGTGGATGGAAATGCCTAAAAATAAGCACTACACTGAAAATGTGCAAAGCTCTTGAGAGATGAGCACAGCCTGACTGTTCCTGTTGCCCCTGGCCTTTCAGAGAACTAAACTGCTTGTAAGAGCAAACAAACCAGTTTACACCTCAAGCTACAGATCATTTGCTTCTAAAAACATTGTGTATAGTCCATCCTGTTGGAGGTGCAAGTTTTGTGTGAGACATAACAAACAATGCTCTTATTTGAAAACTGACAGCAGTCTTATTTCCTTCTTTCCACTGTGTTGAGTAGCTTTGAATTAAAAAAAATAATAATACCATATCCAAAAGTAAAAGTTATAAATAAAGTGTGTGATCACTCTGTTACACATCATTCCTTATAACCCACCTGTAAATGTTGTGAGGGACATAAACCTCACTGGATGGGAACTCCAGGACCTCTTTGATTGGCCGAATGTTCTTCTCAGCCACAGGAATCAGAGGGATGAGCTCAGTCGACAGACATGCCAGTGGCGTGTCGTGTACTGGAGACATGTCCAATTTTATGGAACCTGGTGGACACAAGACAAGCGAATTTTATAAATATAAAATAATGTATTAAATTAAATAATGTAACACCATGTCATCTGAATCCTTCATAATCAATAATCAATACACTAACACATCAAAAAGTAAGTAACAGTTAATTTGGGGGGAATAAGTCATCAAGTAATTATATTCTTTTTCTTGCTTAGAGCAAGTTGAGAGGATCAGCACCAATCTCATATTTGTCCATTAGGTATGAAACTGCAACAAGTAGCCAGTTAGCATAGCTTAGCATAAAGACCAGAAACAGGGGGGTTGAGAAGGAACAGCTTGCCTGGCTCAAACCGAAACCAAAATAGTCCACCTACCAGCACTGTTAGATTAACATGTTTTATCACATTTGTTTAAATTGCACAAACAAACAAACAATTAAAAACACATACACAAATAACAAAAAGTGTCAAAAAGACACATTGCATTTACAGGGTGGCCATGTGTTGCACTATTTCTTAACTAACTGCAGTAACTTCCTGGAGGCTTTCAGCCAAAAAACTGTCGACAAAACCTCCCTTTAAAGATCATAACATACTGTTTTTTTACACAGAATGGAAATTAAGTGAAAATCCAGAATGAGTGTTTAGATTCAGTGAGTTATAACCTGATATTGTCTTGATTCTCCTTTGTGGTGTGGAGGTTTTCTTGATCTCAGCCAAGAACTTGAGTAAGTCTTCATCACTCAAACGATCTCCCTCCTGACACATAAACGCACACAAACAACATCAGAGTTAACAACTGGGTGAGTTTTGCCCAATTTCATTTACTGAAAAGCCAAGGGACCAAAAGCAAAATAAAGTGAATGAAACCAACACACAAGTTGCAGCCCTTGCTGAAGTAATAAGAGATGGTTTTAAAAGTGAAGTCCTTGCTTGGCTCCCAATTTCCCAACACCATTTATTAAGTCATGACTTTATGGTAGAAACATTACTGCAGCTTGAAGGAAAGAATGCCATGTTTTCCTCTCTCTCTCTGTTATCTTAAATCTCAAGGAAATAACATATTTTTCAGTCTAGTCTGCCTCTTTATGCTTGTGTGGTGGTCAGACCTGTTTGAAGATGGTGCTGATAGTGATGGTAGCAGGTTTGAAGGAAGAAATATTGCAAAACTGATCATCAATGGTATTGTAACGTTCAGAATTCCTCCTGGGAAGCTGTGCTCTCCGGTCCATGCTGCTGGATTTACCTGGAAATACAAAACGTAAAGGTCACTGGTAAAATATTCAACACATACAGCTGTACAGGATCCACTGAACAAGGCTTTCACTTTATGGAACAAACCAACACAAACACACACCTCCTTTTAAGCTGTCAGAGTCAGTGACATCGCGGTCTATCGTAGCGGTCGAGACCACCTCCATGATATTAACGGTTGCCCAGGCAAATGGCATGCGATAGCGGCCTAGCCTCTGGCAGAACATCTCCGCCTGAACTCGCAACTTCTCAAGCTTGTCCTTGTTCTTAAAAACAAAAAAGCAAAATTGAAAAGTATGCCTTCAAATTCAGAACATAATACACTGAGAGTAAGCGTTTTAAAGAGTCTTTGTGGCTTGACTGACAAGTGACAAATAATTGCCCTGCTCTCTTTACCTTTGCAGTGTCACATTCCCTCAGTGTCATGTAAGGTTCAGCACATTCACTGATCTCTCCCTGCTGAAGAACTTTTTCAATCTGAAACACAGAGGAGGCACATGAGCATTTATACAGCAAGAACGACACAAAGACAATGAATATTTGTAGTCATATTACTTCTTCTACATTCTGTTGTTGGCATTTTTCATACATGCTATGGATTTCATTAATACCTTAATGACCAAGTAGATATCTGGAGAAGGATAGGTGATGGAGAAGATGGCAGATCTGGCCAGGGTGGACTGATCCACACTTGGAGTGTGAACTTTCAAGAGGCCTTTAAACTGTTCTGAGTTCAGATCACAGTAGAAGTTCTCTGATATCTAAATGGAGAAAGAGACATTGAGTTTACCTTTTGAGAGCCAGACAAACACCAGTAGCACATACATTAGATTTGTTTAAATTTTCTGGGAATAATAAAATGCAAAATGTCACTGTAAAGAATAATGTTTTCCTATGAAAGAATGAAGGGACTGGTCTATAAAAGGGCCCAGGACAGTGGTTTCATGTAAACCACAGCCTGATCCTGGAATATCACCCGTTCAGTCCAATCCACTGTTTCTCTACTCGCCTTCCTAATGACCTCAGGCTAGGAACACAGCCATATGTCCTGGTCTGGCTTGGCCTGCTGTGTGTCATGTGATCCTATTCACTGAAAAGCCATTAACCACTCTCCTGCATTCAGCTCATCCCATAGGACTTCGATTACACTGACCACACCAAAGCAGACTTCTGGACAGCCAAACCTGGCAGAATTTTAACTGGAATCCTCAATACAGCAACTGTGATCAGATTACACACTCGGAGAAGTATTCTAGGTTGAACGCTTTTGATTTGTTTTAAATCTGAATTTTTTAATATTGGTCTAACAGGCCATAAAGCTCAACTCCTGCCTAGATTTCATGACGGAAATGACCCCGTTCACTTTAACACAAAGCACACTTAGTTACCACAAGAGTGAAACTTCTCAAAACACTGCAGAGTCCACCTCATACTGTCACTTCTCAATAATCAAAGCCAGCTGACTTCAACAGCATATTATGCTTCATTTTCTTATTAAACAGAACAAACATGTCAAACAAAGTGAGAGTGTTCACCAAGTGAACATTCATAATTAATTATAATAACATTCACTTGAGACAGTAAACCTCCAAACCACTTAATTTGGACTCAATGGGACACGAGGAATGTTGTAGCCCTTTTTAACATTACATGTCTGTCAGCGAACAGCAGTTATGTATCTGACTGACCGACAAAAACAGTTTAGCATCAAATACTTAATATTTTCTTATGACGTATATTCGTGACCACCCCAGTGTAGGGGTGTCTGCAGAATCAGTGATCAAGAAATGCCTCGTCAACCACACAACAGGCAGATAGAGGCACAAAGCTAAGTGCAGCGTATCCACAGCATATAAAAACACAATGTGGTGTACTGATCACTGTTTATGTTCTCTCAACGGGCTGCAGTCACAGTCCAGCAAAACTAGGCTTGCCGAGTCATGTATTATAACAGCAACAAGAAGAATGCTAAATGCCTGCAGTAAACTTGGAAAGGAACAGGCATTTTACTGTGAGGACATATCTGTCGGTTTGCATGTCTGCTCTGTTTATATCCATGAATCTCTTGCCATAAGTAGGCCACTTGTTGGGTCAGATTCTGTGTCCGCACCTTCGGTGACGGACTAGAGAGGCATGATTAATAACTAGAGAATTATATGGAATTATATGAACATCTGCTGCAGATTTCACAGATGTGGAGCAACAAAACTGATGTTAACAAAAAAACAAACATAGAGACAGCAACGAAATACCCATGAGGGACAGAAGACAGAGATGCAGGGAAACAGAGAAAATGAGGCAAAAAGAAAGAAGGAACATAGCAATAAAAATAAAAATAAGACTCTTGAGGAGACATAGGAAAGGAAACAAGTGTACTGAAGAAGAATTGGAGAAAGACCAAGTAAAAAAGAAAGTAAAAGTGTAATGGGTTCAGAGATAAATGGGTTAGCAGCATATGGTTCACAGTTCCACTACAATTAAATCTAAGTGACAAAACAAGGTTGACAGTTTCTCCTTCACTGAGACAGAGACACATTTCATTGCGCGTTAATAGGCTGGATCTGTCTCTGCTCAATGTAATAGGCAGGAAGTTGCATTAACCTCCACAAGGACACACTGTGGTTCAACACATAATACAATTAGTCATCTTAAGCAAAATACAAAGCCACAATGTGACACCTCAGCAGATCACCAGGAAGGGGAACTGAAAACATCCTTGACTGACAGTGCACGTGTTTAGACAAAACAGTGTCCCAAGACCGTCTTACATACAGTCCATTTTCAAAATTACAAGGTGTTAAATTGCTCCATCTTACTCAGCAAACCATCTCAGATGTATCTATCAGTCCTGCAGCTGGGCATCGCTAAGACGAGGGCAAGGCCAGCGGCTAAAATCCCGTCTCATCTGAGAGATCCATGAGCACTTAAGTACAGACTAAATCCTTCCAGCCCCCTTCACCCAAAAAAACCTATCCAGCTGTGTAAATCCACAGAAAACATGCAAACAGCCATGGCTCAAAGTGGTTGACTGGGAAAATGCGGCACCGTATTAGTAGTTATAGAACCAAAACATGACCACCCCCAGAGGCCTAAATATGTGAGGCTGATGAGACGTAAAACCTTGTAGATTACGTTCATCCCTCACTGCCACAATGGCTGCCAAAAGAAACTACGAGACGTCCGAACATTAACAGGAGGCACATGACATAGTTATCATGTCAGAGTGGTGAAAAAATAACAGTAATAATGCTTAATTATTTAGATGTGCAGCTCATGCCAATGTGATATCATTTTTGGCTTACGGTTGCGTATGATATTCGATTTTTTGTGAGACAATCAGAGGCTTTGACTAAATTCGATAATTGTAGTAAACTGTAGTTTGTAACGTCATCGAAATCATTGACTTAACACTGAGTTAGTGTTTACATGTGACCAGTGTTCCTCACTTTAAAATTTGTCTCTCATTCACACACGCACTCAAACACTAACCAATTAGAAAATTGAACGTACGAGTGTACTGAAATAAAACTGTGGTCAGAAGTAAACCTACCCCCAGCTGAAAGACACTCTGACAGTCTCCACAACAAACACACATAATGAGCTACACCAAACTGGTATTTACTGCAGGGCAATTGTGTTATTTTGTCCTACCCATGGACTGTAAGTGGTGAGGTGAACATGTCGCACAAGTTTCCAGCACATATGTTATAAGAGGCATTAGAAACTTGTAAAGGGACTTGTAAAGACTAGAGAGAAGTTTTCTTACCTTTTTCTTCTCTTTCAGGTCATACAAGGCCATAGTGGCAAATATGGGCTCGATGTCAATCTCAAACCTATGAGACCAAGGAGGAAAAGGAGTCAGGAAAGTAATTAAATAAAAGCAATAGAGGTGAATACTTAACATACTCAACAATAGTACCCAGGTTTTTACTTTTACTGTCCATTATATTTCCATTATATTTCCCCCCTTTTCCATTACTACAGATTATTGTTGTATTGGGAAGCAAGAAAATGTATTACAGTAAGTGATGACATGTTTGAACTGAGGGTTAAAGGATAAGGGGATGAAGTTGCCAAACCACTGCAAGCAGAGAAACGAGTTCAACTAAAACATTTGGCAGTTTTATGGGTTGCAAGAAGATCGAGTGAGATCAAGAGTGAAAGGCAGGGAAACTGTGTGTGCATGTGTGTGTTTGTGCCCGTGCGTGCAAACGGCATAAAGAAAGAGAGAGAGACACAGACATAATCCCACAGAGAGAGGGAGGGACAGTGATTTTCTGTAGAACAACAACCACTGCACAGCAATCCTCCACTCTCCCACACTGCACCGTCCGTCACATCTACTGCAAAGCTGTTTTGAAACAAATTTGCAGATGGTGCAGTCTGATCAGATGTGACATTCAGGACTGTAGTGTATGTTAAATGCTAAGCAAATGGTCGTTTTTAATAAAACACAGCATTGTTAGAATAATTTGCTAGTGCTTTGTCCAACTTCTAGAAGAAACAGAAGGCAGCTGTTTATATGCCCCCACATCCTACAGCATTATGAAAATGTATGACATACTTGATGGCTTGGCATCGGATCAGGATGCGGTCTCCAGTGTGTTCTTTAGGGCAGTCAGGGATGGGCCGAATCTCCACTGCATCCTCCTGGAACACAATAACAGAGAAAGTTTTAAAACTGTGCAAAAACAAATGGAGGAGTTGTTACATTTTGAGGAGATTTAGGATCTTAGACAAGATTCACAAGTGAATTACTGAACTACAGAATGGATAATATACTTTCATTTACAGGGAAAACAGATGTAAACTGGTGATTCTTTTTGTATCTCTTTGTAAAATTAATTGTGGTTGTGTGTAAGTGTAACTTTTCATGTGCAATAAAAGCCAATTTTACAGGAAAATCAGACAGAGAGGGAGTGGAACTACTTGCTATTTTCATTATTGATCAATATTTTCACACAGGAATTAGCATCATGAGAATGTTAATTCAAAAAGGTCTCTTTAGATAGTATTAAACTGAAGTAGTCTGTAGACATAATTGCAATATTCAACTGCTAATTATGTGAATTAATACTTCTGTAATTATTATTAGAGTGATTTTACATTTGAACACCAGAGACAATTTCACATCCGAGCATGATGAAGACGAGATTTGGGGAGTGAAAAACTTTTTCACACATGGTTCCCACATGTATTGATTTACTTCTATGCTTGTATTACTACTAACTTTCTCTCTATCTCACCTCATCAGCTGGTGGGTACAGAGCAAATAGCTCAGGATGTCTGTTTCCCTGCCGCGCCTCCTGGTTGAAGCAGTCTAGCTCCTCATGGCTGCTGAAAGCCAGCAGCCCCTCCACTCTCTGGTCAGGGGTCAAACACCGCAAGTTAAAGTCAGAGGAGGTCAGTGTGCGGCCAGAGTCATCACTCAGCCCCGCTAGAGTTGGAGACTTGACCTGGGACAAAGACAGAGAGATAGGGGTAAGGGTGGGAGTGGGGGAGGACAATGAGAAGAGGGTGAGGGGAATGAAATGTGCGAGCAGGAGAGATGGAGCAATAAGACAAAAACAAAGGTTGAGCAAAATAAGGGGTTATTAGAGCAGAATATCCAGAGGGATGTTATTAAGAGAAGCATCAAAGAGAAATGGGTGCAGGGTAATGAGAACTACATTAACAGATATTTGGTTAGAGCCTGTTCTTCCTCCGTTTAAACAATATTATTTGAATGGGCTTTGAGTAAAATGGGATCCATACTATCAAGAAATTCAGGATTTTCTTCCTCAGTGTCAGCAGACACAACAAACAGCTAACAGTCATTTAAGCAGTCTAGACAGCTCTGCTTTGGCCTGGAGACAATGACAGTCTCTGTTTGCTTCTGATAAAAGCTTACTCAATGTAGAGAAAACACAACACATTCATGTTCACTGTATGCTACAGAAGGTCTTTATATTACAATTTTCAGTAATTGCTTACTTCTTTCTTATTGCATTACCAAGTATTACATTAAAAACAAGAGGAAATAGGGTGATTGAATTTTTGACATACTATATTGCGGTATGAGTTACCCCTCACTAGTGATATCAATGCAATGTACATTAGCTGATCAAGTTCAGCAACCAGAGATCTCCCAGCAGGCTTACGACTTGATGGCAGCAGCTGACTTGTTGACCCAGAGACACAACAGCCCTGGAAATTAGTTGGCTATATGCTGCCTATTTTTGAAATCCAGTGTAATGTCAGCAAGAGCGCTGAACCTCTGGACAAAAACTGAGCACCAGGCAGTCATGAGCTTCACACTTTTAAATAAACTCATTTAATATAACAGCGTGATGTGCAAATGAGCTCAAATGTGTCCTTTCTGTTGCCCTGGAGGAAGTTCTGAGAGGAAAATTAAGCATCAGGAATGCACAAAACATGTCTACTGTTGTGCACTGTTGAAATATTTATGTTGCCCCGTGGCTTCTGTGGCTCTACCTTATTTCCTGCTGTTTTAGTTTGAATATACAGGACTCTTACATTCAGCAGCTGTTGATGCATGGATACCATCCACTTCTACCACCTTGTACCAATAATGGCATTAACGTGAACACATCTTGCCTTGTTTTGAGAGTCCCAGGAAACAGAAGGAAAGGCAATAGATTGTGCACTTTTTGTGCAACTTTCTTGAGCCTGTCATATAAATTCAAGTAAAAAAGAAGCTACAACTGTGTCAAAATCGACTGGAGCATCCTCTGTCCGTCAGTAAGAGGTCTCTCAGGCTGGCACTGGCACCATATGGAATTACTCAGACTCCGCTACAGGGCAGGGCATAACCTCACTGCTCCCATGCTACATCCTGCTTTGAACCATTCCTCTTGCCACCCCTCTCTTCTTGTCTCTTTCATTTTCCATCACCCATCAGGCTCATATCCCTGCTCTCCAACCACAGGCAAGGAATGACCGAGCTTCTACCCTGGTGAGGCTTCACCTTCTTAAGGCTCCAAGGGACCATCACACCATGATCCCACAGCTATTGCTAAACCAGATTGGCCCATAGAAGAGACTCATTAAGCGCTGAGGGACAATAGTGCTGTTCTTCCCTTTTCCGTCACTCTCTTTCTGGCATGTAGATCATGGGAAGCCCTGGGCGGTAATAAGGGCCTTTTGGTTTGGGTGATTAACCAGAATTGGCAAGGATGGGGTGACAGGAGGGGGCTGGTGAGACTGGCTGGGTAACTAGCCAGAGGCTGGGAGTGGCGCTGACTAGGTCTTGGATTGGTCGGGACTGCCTGATGCTGGGAGCTAGGGATTTGGCCACTATGAGACAAAAGAGCAAGAGAGGGAAGTGAGAGAGGATGGGAATTTGGCTCAAAATAATGTCAGTGGAGGACTGAGGCAGGGATCTGTAATGAAAGTAAAGGACTGAGGCATGCAGACGTAAGCAATTGATCAAAATGCTAGAGTAGAAACACATAGAGGTGATAAAAGTTAAAGTTAAAGGCTTAGTTTCATGTGTGCTTGAGAGAGCCATGGCAACAATGGAAAGAGTGTTCAGAATAACAAAACACTGCTGTGTTCACTATTAAAGCATCCCTCGAAACAAACACAGTCACTCAACCCCCCCCCACTCACACTTCACTTTCAGAATTGTTCAGCCTTGATCAGTATGGACTGCCATACTGCTCTCACTTAATGGTCTTTCTCTCACAAAAGATACTTTACCTAAGTGCAGCATATTAGCATTCAAGGGCAAAGTTGGAAAGTAATGTGTCCTGTACCTCTGCTTGAGAATCATGGGAAATGCACTTATTTGCTTTCTTGCCAATATTTAAATTAAACAATTAGTACCAGTCTTATGTATGTGTGGATCTATGTGTGCAAAAGGGGATTAAACTTAACATGAAGACTGAAAGCAGTGAGAGACAGCCAACCAACCAGCACCTGTGCAGCTTACTACGGGATCATTTACACATTGTACCTTTTTGTTGTTTCTTATTTGCCTTTCTTTGATAGTGACAGTAGAGATACAGACAAGAGATATGTGTCGAGAAAGAGGTATGATGCAAACAAAGGCCCACCATTAAACCATTAAGCTACCCAGACAGGCATCACACTGTATCCTGTATGTTGAATATGTACACAAACAAAAATGTGAAAAAATAAATAAAAATGTAGCTAAACAGGGAGTTTGATAGTGTAACTATTACCTGAGGGAACAGTTCATGGATCTGGCGAAACTCTTTTGCGCAGTCGTTCTGCTGGTTGCCTGGCAACCTCATATGGCGAAAACATTTCAGAAAGTAGTTTGTGGCTGTTGTTCACCACAAAATTTCCAACATGTGGTCTTTTTTACATGGCTACCAGTCTCTTTCTGGGTTAAACTAATCTCTACCTGGCTTTGGTTTTACAAAAGAGTAAAGCTATTATAAAGGCAATCTTTCTACAAAAGCTAAAAGTGTATTTCCCAAAATATCAAACTATTCATTTAAGGTTAAACTTGTAAATGTCATGCATATGCATAGTAAACTGTAAAATAACATTCATTTCTTAAAAGGATGCTTACCAAGAGATTTAAAGGGGACATATTATGGCAACTGAAATCTGTTTTAAACAGGTCCCAGATGTCTTAAAAACAAGCTTTTGAAATTTTTTGCAAAAAAAATCTGAAATCGCGAACAGCGGGAGGAAACGGTTGAAAAAAAAATAAATAAATAAAACGCAACCACAGTCTCCTCTGGTCTCCTGGGACTGGGACAGAATACAGGCATTTGTGTTGGTTTTTACAACCAACAACAGAGCAATCTGCATGTCTGGCTCTGACCGACGACATCATGACACACCGCTACACCGCAACAGCGAACTTCACCTAGTGGGATGAACGCCCCCCTCTCAGACTCCTCAGGGGAGTGGTTTCACTCAGAGGAGGACGGCCTATGTAAATCACTCCTGTGGTTACGTAACGACAGGAGCTGGATCTGAACAGCCTGTAGGAGCAACATTTTACCAGTGGGTGGGCTGTAGAGACGATGCAGGACTTGTTTGCTTCCTCATTCTCTGAGTTGGTAGGCTGAGGGGGGACTAGTTTAAATACGTATAGGCAAGAAAAAAATGTGTTTTTCACAATATATCCCCTTTATCTCTCCATTTTTTGTTTCAGTGATAATAAGCACATGTAGTAGTTAGATTTGATAAAGCAGAGCTGAAATGCAGAGGATTCAGTAAAAACAAGATTGACTGAAGAATGACAGATGTGACAAGTGTAAGAGTGTGGCAAGACAGGCTCGAAAGAAGGTTAATACTTCCTCTTTATTGAGTAACAGATTGTTGGCTAAGACACAGGCTAAGTAGAACTTAGCAAGGATTACCTACACAGAATTTTTTTGACTAATGTTTGCGTGAGCTAAATGCTTGGTTGACTGTGTTTGTGTGTCTTACTGGTTTCTGTGGGTTCTCTGGCTGGACATCAGACTCAAAAGTCTGTTTCCGAAGGAGTTTGTGTAGGCCGGCTCGCTCTGAATATGCACTCCAGCCATCCCCTTGGCACCTTCAGACACGTAGACACACAGGCACACACAAATCACATCAAAGACCCCACACAGGGACACATACCTCAAACAACATACATGGCTTCTACTGATACACCTCTGCACTTCTAATCAAACTAGATAACAGCAAAAGACAGAAGCCTTGCACAAGATAGTCACTTTGTAGTGCGTGTGGGGGAGAGAGGGAGGGAGATAGAGTGAAAAATACAATGTGTCAGACAGAGTGTATAATGTGTATCAGGCCTCTTATTTCCTGTTTCACAGACACATGCAACTTCTGAGACAGTTGGTACCTGTTGCACCAGCGAGAAGATTGTTTCTGTGTTTGTGGAGGATCCATGGTTAAAATAATGCAGTTCGATACACGTTGAAACATACACGTGAGTATCCTGCACATCGGAGAGTCTACTTTTCTTATTTCTGAACTTCAAACCTATCTTCAGTTTTGTCAGCAGTACTGGTGAATGTAAAACTATTGTGTACTGTAGGAGGCAGTTTACCTTCTGGAGACAACAAGCCAGGGCTGGGTGTAACTCTTTACGCAATCTCTTACATGTGGATCCAACTCCAATCTACAAAAAAGAGAGACAAGAAGGATAAAAAGCCCTGTGCACACATTCTTGTGCACCCAAACATGCATGCAAACATTCACAGACTGAAAACTGCGTTCCTCTTTAGCCTTAATCTGTACTTCATGGTCAAGGTGTGTGACAAGTGAATGCTTGGAATAAGCTAACGCGAGCAGTTACAAAAACTTTACTCTGACACTGAAGAAGAATTTTTTTTTTGTACAATGCAACTTATTCTGCAAATACACATAGATTTAGGTGATATGTATAAACCCAAGACAGCATCTTTTAACTGCAGTCATGTGATGAATGACTACATAATCTTTATTTGACTGACTTTATTCTATGATTCCAATTTTACTGTCACTTTTGATTATATCCTTCTGTAGAATTGATTCTACTGACAAAACAATTATTACTGTCTTTCTTTTCTTCTATTCTTTCTTTCTCTCCAGGAGTTTGGGGTAACTCATCACCCACACGTCACCTGCTCAAACCTTCCAGAACAAGAAGGGCTATTTCTTACCAGGTTGAAAAATAATTTATTTCACTTTTTTTAGTGACCTACCCATCTTCAGGGACAGAGTGTCGAATGGTGCGACACTCTTTCTCCACCTGCTCCACCTTCAGGTCATCGTCCGGGAAGTCTCCAAGTTCCTGCATGAGAGCTGAATCTCCACTTCTCAACTGTGACATCAGGAATTCCTCCAGGTCCAGGGGCTCCACCGCTTCATATGACTGAGGCTGCAGAACAAACGTGTGATGGAGGAAGGGGAGAGTTAGACCACATAGCACCAAATATTGTGATATGGCAAACTTACAAGAGCAACTTAATGATCCTATTATTGTGGAACAGTTGATTCAAAGGGAAACTATAAACTGTTTGCAAGAAAAGTGTAAACGCCAAGTGTGCCAAGATACCTCCTCAGAATTGTCAGATAACGTTTAGGCTTAGTGTGACAATAATAAGAAAAAAAAAAAAGATAAGGTACAACAAGCATATGAAAAAAATACATTAATCATGAATAAAAAGCATGATTGATACGTTTGTACAGTGGACATAGAGCAGAGGAGTACTGAGTAAAAAGACAAGCTAGAGAGGGAGGTGCGACTGAACATGTTGAATCATGACTATTTTCTAATAGCTCATACCTGACGAGGACGAAAAAGATTGGAGCACAAACATAAATAGAAACTGGAACAAACCGGCCTGTATTAGACAGCAAGGCATTTTTTTCTGCGTGCTTATTTTAGACAGAAATCAGCCTGCACTCCAGAGCGTCAACAGATCAAAGGCAAAGCTGCAATCACTTCTATGTACAGTGCAAATGGGCTGAAATTTTCATTTGGGCCTTTGAATCAGTACATATTGTTCAGATGATCAGCACACACAACGAATCAAATTCCCACTGGCACTTAAAGGGGAAGAACAGACATGCTTTTCATCATTAGAAAGAGCTCACAGGGGGAAAGAAACACAACTGATGAGATAACACAGGTCCCTTTTGTGGTGCCCGGCTGGCTGTGGTTGTAAATAGGGAACCTGCATGGTGCAGGTGTTTCTGTAAAAAGTGGCAGAGAAACTAGGCAGACCTCCAAACTGATTACAGTCTGTCGGCTGTGGCTGATGTGGGCAAAAGCTTGGAAATAAACTTACATCACATTGAAAGATTTTGTAAGCAAATCATTAATAATACAAAACTGTCTTCTCAATGTCACTCAGCACATACAATGCAGTATTACAAGAGAAAATCAGCCTTAGGACTATCAAAAAAGAATTAAACTTTTAACACTGAACGATTTGCATCACAAACGGCTGGTGTGTGGTAGACTGGATGTGAGAGAAAGTCAGAGAGAAAAATGCAGACTCAATCCAGCCAATGGCAGACACAAAAACAGATAACATGCACGCGCAGAAGAGGTGGAGATAACTGCGGCAACAAGGTGAGTCACTGCTGTACTCGACTTTTGAAAGCAGAGCAAATTCCATTTGCCCTCAGACATGTTTTTGCACATCAATCCACCCTGAGGGATATTTTTCTCTGCCGAGCACTCAAGAGAAAATTGTACCAACGTGGGTTTGTATTAATGGCCAGTCTGTAACACAAGAAGTAAAGAATACACACACAGCCAGACAGGACATTATTGCTTTAAATGACATGCCTAAATGAAACCTTCTACTCCTCCTTTCTACAGAGGAGGCAGGAACCTCAGCAGTGTTTCTACAGTGGCACCCTTCTCAATATGTGCATTTCTCTGTCTCTCTGCCTCAAAGTTTAAACAATCACTTTGGCATGGCCTCTTTTTCTTGTTTAGTGTGGAGGCTAACAAAAACAAATGAATGCAAATCTATGCATGCCACTGATCAGCGCCTGCTGCTCTGTGGAGTCATGAGGAGCTAGCAAGAAACAAGCACTCTTTGCCAAATCAACAGCTATACTTTCTTAGTCACTCATCAGTATATAGGTGCAACTATGTATGGAGAGTATGGAGACCGTTTTATCTGCAGGAAGCACTGTGCTGTACAACTGACCACGTTGTGTGCAGGCATGGGCAAAAAATTTAACAAATACAATAATTACAATAATTAATTAATAAAAATTATGCATTTTTTTAAGCATGTAATTGTTCATAACAATCTCAAGCACCATTCATTTAAAAAACAATATGCAGCTACCAACACCACTGTTGTCAATGTGCATTTGCAAAAATGAGTAGTGATGGAAAACAGACATGAAAAGCAATGGTGGCAAACAATTCTCCTACTAAAAAACAGCCACATTTGAAATTGATTACAATATTTAAACCAACTAAGTTTACCAATTAACTAACTCTAACAGCTCACTGGAGGACAGCAGTGTAACATGTATATTGGAGACTTACCCGGCTCAAAACTGAAAACTGCACTGTAAAAAGGAAGTGTACAAAATGGCGTACTCCGGATATGGGAACCTACAGTGTTCACCTACTGATGCTTTTTGCTGAAACTAAGCCGTAATGCAGAGAGCAGATCCTCTTTAAAATGATCCACATATTCCTAGAATCTATGAACAGCAGTAGATCAAAGATTAAACAATTAGGATAAGAAACTAGTAAAAGCCAGTAAAAATGTCTGTCTGTTTGAACCCACAAAATGTTTTGGCAGCAAAGTCAAGCGATCAGACGAGTTTTCGTGCAGTTTAGAGGAGAAACCACAAAGCATGAAAGGAAGTGACATCAGCAAGGCGTCCCTCCATCAACTGGTGTTTCAACAGACAGGAACAGAAACCAAACACGTACACAGACATGTGCACGCTGCTTTCACAAACACACACATAGGTGCTGCACACATGCACAAAAA
The DNA here is from genome assembly GCA_008933995.1 of Datnioides undecimradiatus. Lineage (NCBI taxonomy): Eukaryota > Metazoa > Chordata > Actinopteri > Lobotiformes > Datnioididae > Datnioides > Datnioides undecimradiatus. The sequence continues at coordinate 6,988,777 of WARS01000015.1, read as the reverse complement.
GAGGGTTTACCTCTTCAAAATCTCAATTTGTAAATTAAACCGACAACAACACACACTGATATTTCAGCGCTAAAAATAGCAGTGGAGTAAGAGAGGGTGGTTATCATAATCAACAAAGTGATCCACATCACAAGTGCAGCAACAAACATCCCTTCCTCCTTTCAACAAACATCCCTCCCTCAACCCTGTGCTAGACGTGACTGCTGAATAATGGGAAACTATCATCCTGGAGATTATAGCATTAAAACCCCTCTCCCGCATCCCAAATCCGGCCATATTAAAGATTTGCCCATGTAAGCTGTAAGGTAAGCAGGCCCCATCCAGCCCCTGTCAGTAGCCAAGGCGCTGACCCATTTCCCAAGCAGGTTAGAGATTAACCGTGTTGCATTGTACAAGCTTGGGAGGGGATGGATGGTCCAGGCACTCCTCCTCGAACCCTGTCAGCTGACAAGCTCAAGGATCATCACCACGCAAGTATCAAAGGCCTTCAGCTCAGTTAGTCATGCACACAGATATGTCAGGAGACTTAGTGCCTAAGAGCTTTAGAAAACTTTAAATGAGAGAGATGTAGGGCGACAGGGAGCGAGGAAATGTGAGGGAGAGACAGAAATAGAAAAAAGCAGGAAGACTGAAAGAGCAATGCATGAATCTGGGAGGCAGAGACAGAGGTTCAGAGGGTACCGCACAGAGACTAAGAGTGTAGGGGGAACAAATCCCTGCAAAAGGATTACTGTGCATCATTCTGTCTGCTTGCTTGAGAGAGCAGGAATCACTCTAACTGTCTGCCAGGCTTCAATGAAGAGGCAAGAAAACAACCTGTCACGATGGCATTCAATCCTATGCAAAAACGAAGCGATACTAAGTTTTCTAAACCCCGTTAAATCAAAAAACAGGCCGTGTCAGCCTGGTTTGTAACACAGGCGTGTAAAGCCATGACTAAGTTCTCATCTCAGTCATTGTAAGAGGAAGAAGATTCTTCCTAAAAATATATGAGCTCATATTAGAGAAACACAGAGAGCTGTTTTATCAAAAGCAGCAACTACTATTGTCGCGGAATTCCTACAATTCAAATTATAATCTTCACACTGAGTCACACATTCTCAGCACTAATGACGGTAAAGAGGATATAAAGAAGATATGCTTATAGCCCTTTGGTGGCGTAAGCACAAACATTAAAGCTGTGTGAGTGCAGTATTAGCGGAAAACACTCTGTTGACCTTCTAGTCGCTGTAGGAACTTCTCTTCAACTAGCATTACACCACTAGTTTTAAGTGAAGTAATATTATGCGATGTGATCAAATGAAGTCTCATAGTGCTTCCAACAGTTCTGAACCTGTTGGCAGCCCCTCACACGTGATAGTAGTAGGTTATTTTTCTAGGTTGCTGTGAATCAATCAGTAATATGTATCCTGGAAGATGTGACAGCCATGGCGTTTTGGTTTTTTTTTTAATATAGCTGGGAACTCACCACAGTGAGGTACGTTGAGGCCGAAGCGTTGGAGTTGGTGCGGCTGTGATGAAAGCCATAGTTCCCACTGAAGTGTTTTCTGATCTCTGCAGAGGAGTGCCTGGAACCAAACATGGAGACGCATACAAATTCATAAGGTTTCGTGTCCAGCAGGCAGAGAATAATAGCTGCTACATCAGTATATGTGTGGGATGGTTGATGGTAAATATTTCTAACAGGCATCGAAAACATTTACAACCTCATGTAAAACCATAAGTCTTGAACAAATCCACCAATGTGCACACAGTGTCTATCTTAATAGGAGATGCAACAGCAATTCCACCATTGTTCCTACTCGCATTAGTTTGAATTGGTCAGCCATGGTGATTCCATTCAAACTATTGTTCACTCTCTGCAGAAGCCCATCTCTGCTGGCTGTGTAAAGGCTTTGTCATGCTGGCAGCCATACAAGCAGTGGAATAAATATGGTGTCCTGATTTAAGGGTCAGGCTGAGCAGGAAATCAACATGACATAGGAATGGAGTAGTATTCAAACATAGTGGGCAGGCAGGGATGGTGTGTGTGTCTGTGTGTGTGTGTTTGTCTGTAGCCCTCTCCAAAAGGAAGAGAGAGCCGAGAATGACAACAACAAAGCCAGTGTCCCACTTTGCTGACCACATTTCAGCTCTGTGCAGCGCTGAGCTAATGCACTGCCTATTTCTTTGTAATTAATTCACCATATCATTAGAGCCCTACCAGACTCCACACAATGACTACTTTATCCTCTGCACTTCAGTGTTTAAAAGGCAAGGTTTGTGTGTATAAGCATGTATGTGTGAGTATGTATGTGAGTTTTATTTATTTATTTATTTATTATTGTTTTACATTTGTTCATGTACAAATTGCTCATATTTGTGTGTTTTGTGTGTATTTGTGCACGTGCGACTGTCAGAAAGAGTTTATCGCAGCACAGCCACACAGGAGAGAGTTAGAGGGCAAAGGCTCAAGTAAATGGGTCACATTCCCTACTGCTTCCCCCGTGGTCAATCTCATGGGTTCATTAAGTCCCCACGGCCATTGTTACGACAGTCCTGTTACTAATTACCACCACAGACCCATAAACACCAGTGCAATGGAGGAATGCCAGCATGTCAAAACCACTGAGGCTGCAGAGTTATGAGGCATGTAAAATCTGCAAGACGGCTTCATGCAAACATCTGAAAACTAATATCATGAATGTTCTTCAGCAGCAGTAGCTTTCATTCTAAATGGCTTTGTGATGCCATTTCAAATGAAAGCTAGTCAATATTTCATGTCCACACATGCATTTTTGATGGTTTACAGTTGAATTAAAAGGGCCATAATGAAAAATAAAATACTCTCTACTTGAATCAGAGATGTTTATATTTCACTCCGCCCCTCCTGTCAATCACATAACGTGCTGAGTCAATACAATAACTGAATGCCACCAAAGGTTAGGCCATGGGTGGGAGAACATTATACAAATTTACACAAAGAGCAAAGTCCAGCAGTGCACCATCGTTGTATCTGAATGCTCCACTGTCATTTAGAAATACAGACAAGGAAGAGAAACATCACAAAAGATTATAAAAACTAAAAATCAACCACAGTGCAAGGATGTAATTCATAAAAACACGTGGCTGCAAAAAAATGAAGCATATTGTACATACGCATGTTTAATTCCACACTAATGAGCCAAATATCATCAACAGCTGCTCTAGTCTCAACTCTAACGTAACTTACACATACATTTAACTCATTTAACTAGATTCTAAATGATATGACGACAGGGTGGTGCAGGTGTACATATATCATACTGTACAAACACTCACGCCTGCTTAATACAACCACAGTCACCCACAGCCAGTAACTAAGCAGGATTATTACATCAGTATGTTTGTGCCTTGCACAACAGCACATGGACATTGGTTGTTAAGGGGAGGGATCTTGCATATACACCCCTCTGTGCACCTGCACATCAACAACTTAAAGTCTCCTCACACGCCCACTTTTTACACTGCCACTAAAAGGAATGTGCTGAGTTACTCCTTTAGTGAGGCAATGAGCCAAATCACATAAGCTCATGGAGCTTAAAAGAGCTGTAGGTAAGAATAAAGCTCTAGAGAGCTTCAGGTCAACACAAGGAATGACACCACACTCAGCTCCACCTCAGCAGGTGTCTAGACAGCAGGCCAGAGTTATGACTTCTGACTGAGACCTCTCCTGCTGGGTCAGAGTGGTTTGTTTCACTTTGAAATGTGAGCGGCAGAGGAATCAGACCACTGCTAAGATTTACAAGATTCTGTATGTTATGGACTGCTGCTTTAACTAGGTTAAAAAGCCAGTGCATAAGAAACAAGCCTATGGTAGAAACCTGTGCAATCAGGTTAGTATTTTCATGAGTCTGATTGCTCTGTTCCAACCAAAAAAACAAACAAGAGTGTCTTTTCTTACCCGAGGGCAGACTGTCTGTTGGGCTTATTAACTTTGTACAAAAGGCAATTTATACCCTGTAAAACCTTCTCATAAGTTGACTTCTAAAGAAGCATGCCCTACCCTGTGTACAGACAGAGCCCATTACTTCTCCGCCACTAATATGTGCCCTCCCTCTATATCTTTAATTGCCATTAGGGAGACAAAGCTCAGGCATACCAGCCCATGCTACTGCAGAACACACATATGAAGCAACATTTACATGAACACACACATCCTCACATGTATGCAAGCACACAAGGGATTGCTTATACTGACACACATTCAGGGCCTATCTATAAAAAGACCAGGCAAGTAAAACAGTAATCAGCTCCTGCCAGCAGAGCCAGGCAGACATTATTTTACCACTAGTAGACAAACAGCTTGTCACAGCAGACAGCATCTGTCATTCTCTTTAACGGGTCCATGTCTTGGCATCCGTTGTTACATAAAACCAAAGCTGCTCTTGTCAGGAAGAGAAAAATCAGAGCTTTGGACTTGGTCATTTTGGTGAAATGATATCAAAAGCAGCTTGTATGTAACCCTAGTATAAAGAAACATCTCAATGATGGCTCTTAGAGATACCACCAAGACTGAAGGAGTTATGAATCCCTTAAATGGAAGAAGTCAGAGACGACACTTTAAAGGGCACAAACATTTTACTGTCAACAATACCTGCAATGCTGTTGGCTGAGGTGACATAAAGGTCAAAAACATGAGTTAATAAAGTTCAACAAGACTAAAAAGAAAGAGTTCTGCAGGGCGGCAAACTAACATTTTCATTAGTGGTTAATCTCAGGATTTTCAGGATTATTTGTTTGGTCTTCAAAATGTTAATATCATAATAACATGAAATAGAAAATAGTAAATTATATCCATCCACGGTCTGCAGAAAAAGTACTTAAGTACTCTCTAGAGAGCTCATGAGTTCAGTGAAATATAGTTACACCATCTTGCTTACGCAGACCTGAGCTACACAAACAGCTGTTATTTTAGGTGACAGCTTTGGTCTTGAAAGCAGCTTCTGAGGTTTTTGCCTCATAGGGTCTTCAGGTCTGAGATCTGAGAATGACCATAATGGCATCCCCCAAAAGGCATATTCTTCGCCTCCACTACTTCAGTATGAAGTTAATCTATGATAAAATGTAAGCAGACAGTGGGTACAGCACATTCAGATTCGGATTTGAATTATATTGCGCATTTGTGGCAGCGCAGCAACTACTACGTCAGCTTCATCTTCATTTCAACATACAGCAGTAATTTAGCATCTAACTGAAAAACACTTCAGATAACCTGTCCATGGGTCCGCAGTCAGGTCACTGTAGTGTTGAAATGTGATTTCCAACATGCTACATTAATAAATATGTAGTTTTACAGTATCCCAGTTACCACAGTGCATGTGATTTCCTGTGTAAGCTGATACCTGTGTGTAACCCGATTTCTTGTGTGCATGTAAACACAGCAATTGTCATAACCTTGAAATCAAGCTAAACCACAAAAAATCAATTGTGAAAAGTCAATAAATGCTCCTTCTTTGGGATGGAATATTTCCATCCATTAAGAAGGCCTGATGACATTAATTACCAGCTTCCTTTGTCCTTTTTTCATGAGATATAATTAGAAGAGGTAATCAACACTGATGAGGATGGCAGTCTTAAAACAGCTGCTCCCGGGGAGTCGCAGCAGCACCAGAACTACAACTGGCAGCAAACTCAGGCTATGATTCAGGGCTGATGACAGATTAGGCACACTGTTAAAACGCATCAGGACTCAGCACATTTTTTGGCACAATCACCCCATTGTTTGACAGCAAAAGGGCTGGAAATATAGTATGAATCATATCGTGGCCATCAATTACAGCAACTTAAGCATTTTATTGCACTGATTAGTACAATAACAAATCATTAATCATCTTTTGTGAAGGATTAGTTAATTCATTGATTCATACATTACTAGAAGACAAAGGTATTCTGGAGGTAGAAAATAAAATAACATGCTAGATAAACCAGAGTTGGGTTGTTGGAAACACTGGATGATATCAATAATTCTCCTCATGGATCAATGGTTATATTATTGTCAAAACCACGAACTTTGTGTGCACTCTCACACTATGTTAATTGGATCATTCTGTATGAGCAAAGAAGAGATATTCTCTATCATTCAAAGACCAGAGGGCAAGAAGATGGAGAATGTTTCATCATTAATCAGAATGAAATAACATTTGATGAAGCAGCTTTGTGTGTGACCCCATTATCTTAAGTATGTATGAGCTGTCAAACAGACTTCTAATGTGCCAGTACTGTTAGACTTCAGGCTATGGAGAGTCATTTTGTTTGAACACTGAGTATCATCAGCTGCTAAACAGCTGTTTTATGTTCCTGTGACATTATAATTACGTTGCAGCAAGTTAAAGGAGTATTTCTTAAAATACATAAATGCACTAAAGGTGGGTAGTTTCTGAAAGGTCTCCGGACTCACACCCTCCCTATGGAAAGAGGTCGGCCCCTCTTTGTTATGTCACGCTGTTGATGGCAGGCCTGCACTTGCTGTGTGTGCATATGGTGTGTTCCTGTCTGAATTTCTGGCCAAACATTCCTGAAATTCAATCCAGCTCTAAAACTGCAGTTTCACTCCTTCTCACAGCTCTGATTAAAGTGATAGCTTGGGATTTGTAAATAAAGAGTCGTGTGAGTTACTTATCCATAGTGAGTGTATTACCTAAAGCAGGTGGCGGTCAGTACTTGCCAAGTTTAGAGAAGCAGCAAGACAAATTTTAGCCATGTAAAAGGGGGCCCACCTAAAAAAAAGTCATTATGAATGTGTGCTATATATAGAATATTTTTTACTGTTTTACCTTACCATCAGACAACCCCATCCTATGGGAAAGAGGAAACCATATTCATATCCATCTTCCATGTTCACTTAAAAGCTACGAGACAGCAATTGCACCTTGCAGAGGTGCTGGTCCACCCCTGCCTTTACAGGTGGTTTTGTTGGTGAAACGTCAGTGAAGTAATTTAAGCCTCGAATACACAGAACTCACATAACAACACAAACTGACTAACCAAGTGAGGCAACAATGGACAAGGAAGTCTTGTGTTCTGCAAGGTAAAATAACTGTTTTGTCCAAAGAGTTTGGTGGAGCATACGAGGATAAAAATCTCTTATTTTCTGATAGAAGTGGCTGTGTGATAACTTGGTAAAGTGGTGAAAATATTCTCAGTATAGGATATACTTAAAATGATATAGATTGGAGGCATGGTGGTCAGATGGTAATAGAGTAGTTAAGTACCTTATATGACCCCAGCTCCAAAAACCTGAATTATTCTTCTAACCACCCCTCCCCCACCCCCAGAGATGATTATGATTATCAGCATCTTGTTCAAATGACGTGACTCCCACCAAGCATACTGCTCAGCCAGAAAGTCTGTGATTAGCCCTATTATCATCATTATTATCAAGTCAGTCAACCAGAGGTGGGTGGCTCCTTTAGCTCACATTGTATAGCCTAAAAAAAAACCCTCCTCCCATAAGTCCTTTCTTCCTCATCTGAGCCAAGAAGGAACACAGGAAAACACAGTGTGGTGTGGTGTGCATGACAAGAGGAGGGGAAAGGAAAGCAGACCAAAGGGATGCCCCCACTGTGTGGTGTCTCATACTATCACATGTCTCCAGACTTAATGGGTCTTACTGCTATCAGCACCATCACAGCTCAGCTTCCTGTCAGAGGGAGGCACACACAAACATAGCGAGACACCAAGCAAGAAAGCACGAAAAGGTGACTGAGGGAAACTATAAATACAATTTCTAGTTGAGTCTGAATGCTTTAACCACTGGGGGAGATCAGTCAGGAAAAAAGAAACTTTCTGGCGACGCTGTACACCCTCATCACTCACTGGCCCACTCACTGGCCCACCAACAGTCATGGGGGTTAACAGATGTCATTTACCAGAGCCCTGAGGAAATCAGATGCAACTCAATCCAGGTCCCACTGCCACTTACTGAGCACTGAACAACAGAGGCTCTACATCCACAGCTGTCCCCACGCCTGTTACCATGCTCGTAAGTAGCATCATGTTCAGCAGCAGAATATTAAGACTGTAGCAAACTTCAATCAACTGACCAAAACTGAACACTTTGCCACACATTATGTTAGCATTTTCCATGTTTGACTGGCATATTCTCATACTTCTTTTCCCTTCTCCTTTTTTAAATGTGAAGAAACACGCATTTCCTGATTCAAAAATTGAAGTGAAACCAGAGCTACATAGAGTCCACGGTGTGAAGGATTTCCTTCGCACTCCATCCTGATAAAGAGATAGTAACAGGAACTGATCATGTGCACACATAATATATTCCCCTAAGTGGAGAAAAGAGCATGCTTTATTGAACCCTGAAGTAACTTAAACTGTGGAGTAATTGCTAACATCTCTACATAAATGTGATGTATTAGTTTGCAAGGCAATTAGCTTTCCAGCCTGCTACATACCACGTGCCTCAGTTTCAATTTGTCACCACTGTTCCTCTTTGTCCATGCAGTTTGTTTGTTGGTGTCCACCTTTTGTTTCTCTTCATAAATGACATTATTTTGCAGTTTATTTGTACAAAGCATTCACAAGTTTCTCATGTTTTATTACGGTGTCAGCAGCCTGTGAGTGTTTAAGACCAGCTGACCCTTCTTGAATATCATCAGCGCTCTCTCTCCCTTCATTTCCTGTCACATTTCTTCTGTCCACTACCACACTAGAGGCTCACTTTGAAATCACACAAGTACTGATCATTTGATCTTTCTCTATAACTTATACCACCTTGATTTTGGCCTAAATGATCCACCTCTGAGTCCATTTTTATGGGGTGCTGTTATTATCACACTATACTCATGACATAAGAAAAAAGAACATGAAGTTCTGTTATTCTATTAAATCTATTTAAGATTTCTGAGTGAATATAAAAATGATTTGTATTAAAAATTTGCCTGAATTTTCTCAAAGAAACTTACAGCAGTTTGGAATTACTGTCAGTGAATACAAATTGTGTCTCTTGCATCATCACTTACTGGCTGTGCTGTTTAACACTTCGCAAGCAATTATTCCACAACACAGTGCTTTGCTACAGAACAGCATCTTATAACCAGCCTCTCTGCTGGCTCATGGGTTCAGGCTGTGACCCAAGATCCCTGACATCCCTCAGCAGCTGAGCTCAGCTCTGCACAGCACAGCACAGCACAACACAGCACAGCACAGCACAGCTCTGCACAGCTCTGCACAGCTCTGCACAGCTCTGCAGAGCACAGCAAGTATCCATGATTTTTTCAGGCTATTAAAAAAACAGTGGTTGAGGATTGAGGATTTCGCACTCACAAAAGCAATAAAATGCTTTTGAATACAACTCACTAGACATTAACTTGCGACTGTTTTGATAATTGTTATTTTTCACGCAAATATGCCAAGCATTCACTGCATTTAGCTTTCCAGATATGGGGATTAGCTTTTCTCTGTTTTATATCAGAGTAAATTTAATAACTTAATGCTGTTGTTGGAGAAACATAATCAGAGGACATCACCTTGTGCACAGGGTATTGTGTTCTGACAATTCATAGACAAAAAAAAAAATCAGTCAAATCATGATCAGAAATCAATCTGTAAATTAACTGGCAAATCAATCAATGATGAAAGAAATCACAAACTGCCCTCAACACCTGTTTCAGAAACATTTTGCAGAGTAAATGAGTAGTGATTTATTTAATTTTCTGTGAGATCAGAAATGATCAACACTCAAGTTTTTCTAATGTCTGCAGAAGCGAGGGAACAGATTTTTGGTTGGGAGTGCTTTAAAGAGAGGATCAAGGAGGATTAAAACAGAGTTGATTGTGGACCATAAAAACAAAAATGAGCGTAAACAAATTGTGTGACCATTACCCAACACCCTAAATTTGACCAGAACTAAACTCTGCACCCGCACTGCCCTCATCCACTTCCACAATGTGAATGAACCCAAGTGCACCATCAAACCGCTGCAACATCATGTACAAAATGTACAATAAGTCACTCAGTTTGTCCTCTTAGTCTCAGAGAAGCTTTATCAGCCTGTGCTGCTAATCATAGGAAGTATTAGTGTATTTACTTTAATGAATCACACTACAGAGGAGGCATGGTACACAATAGACTTCCATGTACATACTTCCTCCACACCTGGCCTGTGTCACAGCAGGAACTATGACCACATCGCTACTCATTTATAGCTATTGCTCTATGGGCCGGTCAGACCTTACACACCAAAGGAAATGATCATATTGGAAATACTAGATATAGAATCTGCATCCTTTCCTCTGAGGATATGACACTAATACAAATTAGATCTTAGTGTAAAGTGTTCAGCACTGTTTCTCCACTTTTGTGAATTAGTTTAAGTAAAAAATGAAATACTCATGGATTAATAATTGATCACGTGGGAGCTACTATTACCAGAAGTTGGCTATGTCCCAGTAGTAAAGTTAAAAGAAAAGTTGGTTGTTTATTATCCTCCGGGGTGCTTTTTCAAAGTGAACTAACCTGCAGGATTAACATTCACAACATGTGGCTGCCTGCTCCACTGTCAGTCAAGAAACAGCTCCTTCCTCAACCTCAGGGGAGGTACCAAGAGTTCACATTCACTATTCAACTAAACCTGATACCAAAACAACCTGCGCTTCCTATGGGACATTGTTTACCTGTTGATTTTCAGAGCAAAAGCCCGTCGGTCTGCGCTGCCCATAGAGGCCATGTGTGGGTCTGAAGTCCAGTTCGGCGGCGCTGGCTTTGGTGCTTTCCTGCGGTCTCGCCGCCTCGCTGTCAACGACGCACCACTTCTTCCCCTCGCTACAGCTCAACTGTCATGTCAACACTCATCTTGCTCGTGGCGGCAGCAGCTTTGCTGGGTGTAAACTTCCGCATTTGATTTGAGCCATCCCGTGGAGAGAGAGGGAGAGAAAGAGAGAGAGAGAGGGAGAGAGAGACATGAGGCGCGAAGGTGGGAGGGGACGATGGGACAGGCTGGATGAGGCACGCGCGCTCCCTCGCTGCGGAGAGATAAGCTTTTGAGTTTAACAAGCAGTCTCAGTTTTCGCTCTATTTCGGGTATTCTGTCGGTGTGACAGTAGAATATATGAGACTAAGAGAAAAAAAACGAATTTAAACCTGATAAAACCCATAATAGCCCGTAGAAACAAGTTTGTGTCATGTCCCTAAATCCCACCTCTCCATAATTGTTTTAAAACAAAAACAAACTCTGCTGGAAATCAGACTAAAATGTCCATTACCTCTTAACATTTCTCAATATTACATAAGCTTCTTCTTTCTTACGTATCCCCCAAAAAACAAAATTAATGAATATGCAAAGATTTCCCACTTTAACACCTTCATCAATTTGACAACACGCATTTTTAGTAAAAATGCTGCAAACTGAGAAAATATATATAGAGGAACCCTGCAAGTAGCACATATGGCAACAAAAACGGACTCCACGGGACACTGAAAAGTAATGAACACAGCAAAAAATGCTGGTTGTTGCCATCGTTTGTTACTAATAAAGTTAGCAATAACAATTGTGTCCTGAACTACTGCAATGTTCACTTCTATAAAATGAGACACACTGGATTATGGGATTATCAATAAAATGTGGTGTGTATGGCATGGATTAAACTATAAATAGTGCTTGCATGTACAGTACATAGACAAATGTATGCAGCGAATATGGTGCATTGGAGAAGTGATTTCAGACACAGCAGTCTAATTGGGAAACCTAAATAGAACAGAGCAGCAACTACTGATATTACTTACACATGCATTTCACTGAGCAGTAAGGTAACATAAAATATGTCTCACATCTGTGAACTTTTGTGTCAGGATTGACAGAGGGTCTGCGAGTTTGTACTTATACTGATCTCTCTTCATTCTGACAGCATCTTGCATGTATATTAATAATGAACTTCTCTTTTATGCTAATTATCACTATTACAAAAATAACATTACATATAGTGGAAATTTAAGGGATTACTTTTAGGGGACGTTCACTATATCATGTCACAATCGTACGTGCACTCCGAAAGACCTGTAATGTTTCTATGTGATTATAATGTGTCTTATTGTATTATTTGTATCATACACTAGTGTTTATTATGTGTGGTTTTTATTTATTATATTTAAATTTTTTTGTTATAATCGATATGAACTTTTTTTTTTTAAAAGTGTAATATGGCAAGCATGTCGTTGTAACCATTGCGTTTATAGTTTTAGCCAAAATCCTAAAAGTACCACAGGATTGCTGTATATTTTTGTTGACGTCAGATTTTCATTGTAACCCATGCGCTCAAAGCATGCACTCCGTGGTTTAGGTTGCCCTCTAGCGTTCAATGCTTGTTATCACATCACATCACAACTAATCCGCTCTGAGAAACTGCAGCACGAGGCGACAGCAACAAAATATTTGTGTGTTTATTGTGATACAGAGGTTGTGATTCTTTACTGTTTAGTTATGGTTGAACTCTCGTGCTGTTTATATTTGTCTATATTCATGTTATGTTCCGTTATATTCTGGTATGTCCCTTGCTACCCACCCATGTGACGGAAAGCGGAACCAGTCGCCTTTACAGGAGCAGCGCGGACTCTTTATAGTGTGGCACGTTGTCAAAGTGTAAAGCAACAGTATGGCAGAGCATTTCTGGTGAAAACTCTGAATATCTGCACTGACACAAGGTACCATTCAGGTAATTTGTTTACAGCTTTTGTGAATCAAAGACATGCGGTTTGTTCTGCCGTCGTGTCATGCAGATCGGGTGTTGGGAACGGATAATGCTACATATGCTAAATGTTGGCTATGCTCATCCAGTCAATTCACACTTTCACCAACTGCTGACACCGTGGACAGCGAGTGAGGGTTATTCCTCTACGTTTTCTGCATTTTGTCTAGTATAAAGCAAGCAAAAAGCATTTCATTCGTCTTATTTGCTTAATATTTGCTGCCTCTTAAGGACTGGCAAGTCATTGTATGTTAAATCTGATTAAATAACACAGTATACCAGGTGATACATGAAACGAATATGACTGATATATGTTTCTGTGCAAATATCAGTCACGACATGTATTCTGTTCTCTTCATCTTTGTTTCTCTCAGACGTGCCAAACTTAGTGTCCTTTCTCTTGTTGTTTCGGTCATCATTCTTTGGATCAGATCCATTTTTCGTCCCTGTCGACAAACATTATTTCTGGTATGGATGGCATGGTGATCGAGGAGGAAGATGATTGCCCAGAGCTGGTGCCCATTGACACCCCGCCTGGTCCTCCTGCAGGCCAGATACCCGTCACCATTATCACAGGCTACCTTGGTGAGAGTCTGTCTGTATTACTGACGACTTTAATGAGCTTATAAGGAAGATTAGGATCTCATACATTTGTCAGTCTACCCCCACCACGACCAGAATATAGACTATATTGTTCACTTTCATAACTGCAACAGGTTGTTTTACTTTATTGGTAAATGGCAGCTATTGATGCTGCACTAATGCTCAATTTGCACGATACTTTCCTGAAATATTCACGTTTCTTTCTTTGTAGGTGCTGGAAAGACTACACTCCTGAACTACATCTTAACAGAACAACACAACAAGCGGATTGCTGTTATACTCAATGAATTTGGAGAGGGTAAATAAATAAATTTCCTTCAGAGAAATCAGATTTTTGTAGTTTCAACTGCATGCTGCTGAAAAACTGCATGCTATCTAAACTCAATACCAGGCTGATGGTTGTCATGTTATTTGCTCAGCTCTCCACAAGAGAGCAGCATAGTAACAACTTTGCAAAGAACTGACAGACGCTCATGAATGTGGGTTTTTTTTACCTTTAAAAGCTACAAACTCTGGTATAGCAACATATGCCAAATTTGTGTGATCACTTAGTTCTCTTTTGTTACAGTTTTATTGATTTATATTAATCCTTAATTAAGCTGAGTTAGCCAGTTTTTAATTTAGTTTGACATTTCTGAAATGCTCTAAAAATCTCTTTAAGTTTAGTCTTTTGAATCAGTATTCATCTTGCAAAATATCAATGTGACATATTTGGTAGAAACTGCCCACTCTTTATCTTACTCTGATGTCCTCATCCTCCACCTGCAGGTAGTGCCCTGGAGAAGTCGCTTGCAGTGAGCCATGCTGGAGAGCTGTATGAAGAGTGGCTTGAACTGAGAAATGGCTGCCTCTGCTGCTCTGTTAAGTGCGTAAAGTAACTACAGCCCATCTGGTGTTGTAGTGTCAATTAAAACCGAAATCGAAGGCCTAACTTGTTCCTTCATATAGTTCATTTAGTTTAAATTCTTAAGCTAATGCTTAACTTACATACTTACTTGTATGAACCACTGTGTTAATGAGGGTGTAAGTACACAGGAATAATGTATTATGTTTAGGTATAAGAACAGTTTATATGATGTTACTGCAGACATATTGCTATTTTTAGTCATTCATTGCTGTTCCTTCATTTTTTTAGGGACAATGGTCTTAAAGCCATTGAGAACCTGATGGAGAAGAAAGGAAAGTTTGACTACATCCTGTTAGAAACCACAGGACTTGCTGATCCAGGTATCACACATGTTGCAAAGTGAAAATGGGATCAATTATCATATTATTTTAGTTAATATATTGTCTTTTGTAAACTTTTATAGTCACCAACTTTATGAGTTTTGTAGTGTATGTGGGCTGGAGGCAGAGAGAGGACCTGGTTCTTCCAGCCCCCCACAAAATGCCAGCAAGTGACTCAGACAGTCAGCTGGCATTTGAAACATCTATTTTAGTCAAGACGTAACCAAAGTTATGTCATCATTGCAGGTTATCTTTCAGTTTTAATATCTCAGCAGTATAAATTAAATAACACTAAATTGCCTCAAAATGGCCTGCCACTATATTGTACTGCGACGATTACATACTTTTATAACATACCCACACTTTTGCAGAGGAAAGAATAGATACGTAAAGACAACATGATGGACAAAACTGAAGAAACAACCAACATTATTCCAGTCAAATCCTTGCAACGAATTGCCAACCGGTACCTTACAAACATCTTTGAACAGACTCAGCCACTATTCCTCGTCTCACATGAGATAAGCAATTATTGTCTTGTAGAGATGAGATTCATAGGGTGTACGTTAGAGTATTAAATCTAGTCCTTGTGGTGATGCTATAAGGAATCAAACAGGTCTACAAGGGAACCAACTATTTTGAGTATATGGGTATCACTGAGCAAACAGAAGCTTTAAGCCATGCCACAGTTTGCCTGCTTCATTCCCACTATTTATATCAACAGTCTTGACTCTACTGTATGTAAGTAAATTACTTTTTTAACTTAAAATTGTCTCTGCTTGGCTTAGCATTCCTGGCACAATACTTCATATTCGACAAAGCTATAACTTAACATCCCCTCTTTTCTCTTTAATGTGTGTAAATAGTGGTTGAACCTTTGCAGACTTCTTTGTAAAGCCCACATCAGAAGTTAAACATTTTGTGACTGATAACCAGACTTGTCTTGCTGTGACAGGAGCATCCAAGGAGCCTATTTCCATCAGTGCAGCCAAAAAAAAGCCCAGCTGTCCATTTATCTTTCAGCTTTGAATCAGGAAATCAATATTAGGCCATTACAGGGAGAGCGCTGTGACAACTGGGGTGTGTCGCTAAGTGACAGGTGTCAGGAGGTAGCTGCGTGGGCAGACACACACCGCTTGGCCTTGCAGACAGAACCAACAGAGCACG
Organism: Datnioides undecimradiatus; assembly: GCA_008933995.1. Taxonomy (NCBI): domain Eukaryota; kingdom Metazoa; phylum Chordata; class Actinopteri; order Lobotiformes; family Datnioididae; genus Datnioides; species Datnioides undecimradiatus. The sequence goes on along the minus strand of WARS01000015.1, from coordinate 6,973,064 downwards.
CTCAGACTGGGGCTGTCCTCACTCCTCTGCCACGTCATTGGCTGAGACAGGCTTTTTATCAACTAGGACGGGTCTGTCATTGGCCCTGGCAGTGCTGTCAATCATAAAGCCTCCCAGGGGGATTCTCCTCTTCCGTTCAGAGAAGAGGTTGGATGAGTTATGTGAAACATGCCACTCAAAAACAGTGTTTTCATTACACACCCATCAAATATTTACAATGCTTTCTTATTCTCGCTTGGCAGTTTGACAAAAGTGCATTATGTGAACAAGCTGTGGCTGGCATGGTAACATAGGGTCTTATAATAACCGCGTCCACCGAAAAATAGAAACAAACCAAATGTACCAGCAGGAGATAAACAATTGAAAGCTTCTGATATTGGTTTTATCTGCTCCACGGAGCTCAGCCAGGAAAAAAAGGCTGGGTTTCAGAAACAACACTAAACACTAAGACTTAGGTTATTAGTCTCACACAATTAAGTTAATACATTCACTGTGGACATGATTAATTTATCAACAGATAATTAATCTACAACAATTATGATAATCTATTGATTTTGTTATTAGTCAGTCATTTAAAGCTGTTATCATGCAGTTTAGATTGTGACAGTATACACAGTGTATAGAGTGCGTAAGTGTACATTTGAAACATTGAAAGAGACTTTTTTTGTATTGTCTTTGTTTATTATTTCAGAGGCATTATTGAGGTGGAGGAGGAAAATGGCCTCTACTTGTTATTTATTCAAAAACTTTAATTGTACGTATGCAGACATGTACAATCCAACATACCAATTCCTCTGGCAGGTGCTGTGGCCTCCATGTTTTGGGTTGATGCAGAGCTCGGCAGTGACATCTATCTGGACGGTAAGTTATTTGTCTGACTGGTTTAACTAAAGAGGGTTAATGTGTTGCGGTGCTGCCATTTGAAAACATCATACTTTCAAATGAAGATGTTGTAATCATGCTAATATTTTTAAACCTTAAAAGACTTTAAATCCCAGCACAATTAACACTGAAAGACTAATGGATTTTCACTGTAATGTGCCGTTAAATACTAATGAAAAATGCAATAATAAAGATTCCTAAATTTGAGGCTGTAAGAGCTTCAACTACAGTCTTTAACAACTTTAAAGATATTTTGCCCAAATGTTGTCTGCCTTGTCTGTAGAGTTGACATATTTTCTTGTTTGTATATCTGTTTTACTGCAGTGTGCATTTGCATGAATGGTGCCACAGTCCTTGCACTAAATGCTCAGCTGTCCGCTCTGTTGTGACAGGCTAACAGACCAAAAGTGTACTTCAGAAAACTCAGAGAAAGTGTTTTAGACAAACAGATGAAACTAAACACCAAAAGGCGGGCCGCAATTCAGAAGAGAACGCGGACAAGCTGTGACACTTGATTCACTGATCTCTGTAACTTTGTCCATCCTAGGCATCGTCACTGTCATCGACGCCAAGTATGGACTACAGGTATGTAGCAAGAAGCTTTGTCTTTTTAACAAATGCTGATTAATAATTCAGTTGCTTTACATAAGTCGAATCATTTACTCGTATTCACTTTTAAAAACTGTGTGGTGGGTTAACATCTAGCAAAGTATGATCTATCAAAAACTCTATATTTTGTATGTAAAAATCTTAATAAGTAATTAGTAACAAAAGCTGTAAGATAATGTCGTGAAGTAACAAATTGATTACACACTGAAATGTCTAGTACAGGTGTGAAGTGGTTTAAGAATAAAATACTCAAGTAAAGTACAAGTCCCTCAAATTTGTTGTTTAGTAAATATATTTAGTTAGACCGCACTCCGGCTCAAATGTGTATTAGTCTGTCTGTAAATTGAATCAGTTGGTTTTGGACCATTTGTGAAACAAGATAAGCAATTTAAAATATTAAATATTACTGTATTGAAAATAATCAGTATTGCAGACCTATTGTGCTTTTTATGAAACTTTAAAGCATCTGCAGTATTTTGCCTCTGAGCGACAACTAAATAATTGTATCTTTTTGTGACTTTAAATCCAAAATAATCTGTTAAACGCTGTTGTTCGTAAAACCCCCAGTGCACGGTGGCACACACACCCGCACACTCGCACACACGTCCTGCCCTCCCTGTGGTATTTAAAAGGCTCAGGACAAGTGACACCTAGATAATGGGCTCTAATTTGAAGGTGTCATGCTCAGCGAGGTGACACATTTCGTGGCCGAGGTGCTGCCCTGTCCTCTCATAGAAGAAAGGCAAGATGAAGGAAATCATGACAGAAAGAAGGAGAGGATAACTGATAGTGAAGGAGTAATTGATATCAGAGATGTGACCATTGTAATAGGACTGTCACATCCACTCATCTGCCTTTCCCCTCATCCGTCCCATAAAATGCCCATCTGTCTAAGCAGTTTCAAGTGAGCTTGAGCCCTCACATGCTCTAAAAGGCCTTCGTCTCTTGGTACAGAGGTCTTTTGACAAAAAAGCAGCAAGTGGCCTTTCTATTAAGTTTTTTGTGTTATATTCCTTCAGAAAAGAAGCGGTGGTGATGCACGCAGTGACAGACTGATGTCAGGTTGACACTCAGGGGTCAGGATCCAGATTAGCACCTCCTGCCCCGTCTGTTATTACATATTAAACTGTTTTGGAAAAGGCTGCATCCCTGGTGCAGGCACAAGACACAAACAGAGAATGAAAAGCGATCTCCTGTGGTTTCCTGTGTGAGAAGGTCACTTAGTTCACAGAGATGAAACACAGGCCTTTCTTTTTAGCAATTTATCTGTCACATTCTGTGTTGGCTGTTGCAAAGATTTGCCGCTGTTTTTATTTTTATAAGAATGGGCTTAAAGTTGGAAATCCATGGGGGTCTTCCATCATTTTGTTGTTGCATTTTTAAGTTGTGTCCACTGTCTCTACTTTCTGTAGCATCTAACAGAGGAAAAAGCAGATGGACTCATCAATGAAGCAGCCAGGTATGTTTGCTGTAGGTCTTTATTTGGCACTTTGTGAAATACACCTACTTGTTTTATTACAGAGAGAAACAACACTACTTTTTTCTTTTTTGTTAATAAATTAAACAACTAAGATATAATCCTGTTAGATGGGTTTTGTTACCTTTGGACAGAACCAGGCCCATTTGTTTCTCCCTGTTTCCTATGTGCTAAGCTAAGCTAACCGGCTGCTGGTGGTAGTTATACATTCACCGCGCAGACATGCAAGCAGTGTTTCATTGAAAAGAAAGCCAATAAGCGTGTTTCCCAAAATGCCAAAGGGTTTCCTTTAAGACTAAACAAAACACTCTGTGTCCAACACACAAGGCCTCACGACGTGCTGTTGATTGTACTCAAGCCACTTGCCTGTCAGTCTGTCTCCATGGGCATCTCTCTGTTTGTCTGTTCCAGCAGCTGCGTGGCTGTTGTTGTTGTTGAACAAATACACTGATGAGGGAAGACCAGTTGCATGACCCTTTGCATTCTTGGTCTTTGTTTGTGTTTTCACCTCTAAGCTAAACAGCGCTCAGCTCCCATTTGAGTTTGGCATGTATTGCGCGCTGCCACCCAAGCTCTCTGTCACACACACACACACACGCACACTCGCACACACACAGTGGGCTAAGGAGACCTTCCCGATAAACATCATGAACACACAACTTCCTGATATAGCTGGTTTAGTGTTTTTTTACACATGATCTCAATGTTGTGTGATTCTTGGTGCAAATCCCTGCCCCTGTTTTTGGTTTTGTGCAAACTGTGTCACTTACCAGATAAACACAGCATCTTATTTATTGTCTCTCCAGGCAGATCGCTGTCGCTGACCTGACCATAATCAACAAGACAGACCTGGTGAATGAGGAGGAACTCACTCAAGTCCGAGACGCAGTCAGGCAAGCGTCACATACTTTTACTGCTTTTCATGTCTCTTTTTCTAGTAATATTCATGTTTTTAATGTATACTTTGGGGGCACAGCTAAGAAGGAACAAGGTCCAGTTTGTCTGTTATCAAAGTACGAATCTTTTTTCTCTCATTTCAGGTCTATTAACGGTCTGGTCAAGATATTAGAAACCCAGAGGTCGAGGTAAGTCACTTTTTGTATCTGTAGTATTGTCCCAGGTTCCCTGCTTTGTTTAGTGTAACAGCTGAACTCCACGTGCTGCTGCTGCTCAGATCTTTATATCAAAGATGAAGCTGTTCAGGCGTGACATTGTTCAAGACAAAACCCCCAATACACACACACACACACGTATACATACGCAAACTGCTGCACCCTGAGTAAATACCAAACCTTCAGTGGTGTCCAGTTACCCACAAGTCTTTGCTGTTTGACCCTGGGTCTTCAAGCCGACGGGATTGCTTGAGTGTGTGAATGTGCGTGCGTGCAACTATGTGTGTATATGTACCCCCTGTGCTAGCATGTTATTGGAGCCCAGGTAGCATCTGGCTAACACAAGTGGTGTGTATCAAAGGTTCGGGTGTGTTTTCGATCTGCTTTGCCCCCCCAACAGGGTTCAGACCAGGGTGAACGGATGAAAGACACCGCGCAGTGAGGGGTTAATCGGAAAAACAGCCCCGCAACGTTTTGCTCAAGCCAGTTGACTTGGTCACCCTTAATGTTAGTTTTAGGCAACGTGTGGCAAAAGCTAAAACTTCTGGCTTGATTTATGACTCACTGTTGGATTTTAAATTAAACTGTCAAAATGTAAAATAATCAGTGATCATCATGCACAGGGTGGATCTCTCTGAAGTGCTGGACCTGCATTCCTTTGACTGTAAAGATGGAGCAAAGTAAGTTAAGTTTGTCCCAAGTTTTATATACACAAAATGTATTTGGAAAATGACCTTATTTAAATGCCAAGAAGGCAAAAGAAAAGAAAATATACCTATATTAATCTTTTAATATTGCAGACAAATTACGTACTGTAATTGTGACACTGTTTCTAAATTATATTAAGAAATAAAACATATGCAAAAACTGTATAAAGTTCAGTTAAGGCAGTAAATCTATCTCACTGTGAGGAAACAGACTTTTAAAATAGTGCCCCAAGTGAATATTTGTGGCATACATCGATACTTGAGAGTTTAAAAACATTTTAAGTTCCTAAACATTTGTGACGAGACAAAATATGTAAAAAAAAAAAAAAAAAAGGAGCATGCAAGACGTTTAATCGGTGATAATAAACTTGTCAGTGCTCTACGTGTAAAGGCAACACCGTTTGTACACTACCTCAAACATACAGTCTTTGCTGCCATTTCTAGCACTGTATGTGGTTATAGCCATTGTGCTCTGGTAATATTGGCTGTCTCAATGTATAGCTCCTACGTTTACAGTGAAAGATCAAGAACTTATTTTGCCCGCTGATGATGGCCTTTGTTGCTGGTCTGTCTGAACTGTGCACCCAGCGGTCTTTGATACTGTTGCTCACCATGTTTCTCTCTAATTAACGGACTCTTTTATTGAGCGTCCCCCTGTTACACCGCAGGGTGGTCATCATATTGTATCCCCTGCAGAATGTCATTCTCATGAATAGCGTCAGTGTTCATCCTTTCATGTGAATGAAACAGGCCGCGGTGTTAAAGTTCTCTTACATGCCCTCAGTCAGTGTCTCTGAGACCAGCTGCAGAGGATTAGAGCTGTGTGTGTCCACTGGCTCCCGAGGAGTCCCCCTTGTCCCAACAGATAGCTCCTTTCCCCCTGCCTTTGAGAGTCCAGGCCCCTCCTCCCCATGATTCCACGCTGGCTGTTTGAAGCGACCCCCCGCCGCTCCGCCTGTGTGGTACTAACAGCACGTGGGGCTCAAGCTGCTGGACACAACATTTAGCCTCCTTGTGAGGTCAGGGAGAAGGGGGAGGAGGAGGAGGTCTGATGAGGAGAACAAGGGGTATAGTTTTGTTTGGGGGTGCGGGTCAGTGTTTTGTAGGATTTAATTGCCATTTCTAAAGTTTTCACAAGTCCATTCAGAGTTGTGTCACTAAGCACTAATACAGCATGTTACACTGTGAGGCAAAACACAAAGACATAAACTGTCCGGTTCAGTCTCCTCAAGCAGAATAGAGGAATTTTTAAAAAATCGTATTATTTAAACAGGGCCAAATCGACAGCAAATTATGTGATTTACTATAAAACAACATCTGAGTGAAAACACAAAAAATGGCACAAAATCAGAAATGCAATTATGAAAACACAAACAAAACTTCTAACACAGTCAAGTAAAATATTCTACCCCAAGCACAACCTAATTGACAAGAGACTTTGACTGAATTTTATAAAATAATGTCTGTATTATGTCAACTGTTTCACCGTCATGGGGTGTAAAATGCAGAAATTACATAAAATCCTACGATGTCTCTCCAATTTGTCCATTGTGACACACAGTACAAAATAGCTCTGTAGGACTCTGTGGTATAATCTTAATAAAACATTTTTTAAATAACCTTTAAACTGAATTTAGTTAAGGCAGTAAATGCAACAGGTTTTCTTTTGAGCATTTTTAAGTGAAAATGAATCTAGCATGTTGGATGAAACTGAAAAAATACATTATGTTTAATCGTTTCCTTCCTCTGAAAGTCTTGCAGAGAAGCTCCAACTTGTAAAATCGACGAGACCGCATCTTGACAAGGTATTTGTTTTATACTCTTTTGTAACTCTGTCTGAATTCATTAGCTGGCGATACTTACCCTGTATGCCTGTCTTACAGTTTCTGTCTTGTTTTGTTTGCTAATTTATTCCAACACATCATTTCCTACAGGATAAAGGGGTGCATTCTCCTCAGGCTTACACTATGCCTTGCATTCCCCCAGGCTCTGACACTGTAGTGAAAACTCCCTCCCCGCTTTGGTTTTTGTGTCGAGATCAACTTGAAGCTTTTGATGTTTTCTTGTTACACTACAAATAGACCCAGTCTCAGGTCTTACACAGCAGCATAAACTGTCAGTAAACTTTAGTAGACTGGGCACACTGTGTTGGCTAGACTGACTAGAGTCTTGGCTGCATGTTGTGGCTTTTTACAGCTGTTTGAACTGTTTCCAGATGTCATAAAATGTTGTCTTAAGGCCATGTTTCAACATCTGATTAGCAGATATGTATGTGCGCTGCTTCATGAGGAGATATAGAGTCTATTCTCAAAGTCCAAACATCAGTTAATCCCAGTTATTTTCACTGAGGCGGTAAATAGAGAAGAAGAAATATTATTAGAAATATTTTTTCCAGGATTAGTCGCTTTGATTTTCTCTTGATGTTTTCATCAGGCTTTAGATCAAATGACTCCTGTAGCAATTAGGCCTCATCTTGTTTTCAGTTGTGCTTTATACCCATGAACTTTTATCACAGGATGAGGAGAGATGAGGGCTGTTTGTGTGGGTAAATAACAGCATTGTTGTCTGTTTTCTCCAGGTTCCCTTTCCCGCATGAAGCTTAGCCGTCCCTCAGACCCTCCCCCTTTCTCCCCCTCTCCTCTTCCCCATGTTGCTCTTTTCATGTAAATGAGAATGCTGTTTTTCTGTTGTTATACCAAATGACAAGGAAGTGTGTAACCTTAACACTTCAACACAAAACCCCCAAATATCTACAAAGTGCCCTCTTAATGCTGTAAGGAAGTATGAAGAGGAGGGAGTGTGTGTGTGTGTGTGTGTGAGGGAGAGAGAAAGGGCAGTAGTGGTAGCAGATAAAGAGGGGTGCCGTTACCGGGTTTCAGGTGCCGAGTGGAATTGTGGGTTTTGACACGGTCGTTGACAAGGTCATCAGCGGAGGTGTAAAAACCAGTTCTGTTGTTTAACTTTCATAATGACTTCTGGTTTCAGTGAACTGAACATATAGTGTATGTATACTGTATGTTAGAATATATTTAAAATAAGTGGCATCAGTGAACTGGAAATCTTATTTAAAGCCTGAAAATGTCCAATCTGAATACATAAAAGCAGTGGGGAAGTGCAACTAAGTACACCTAACCAACCGCTTTTGACTTTATATGAGTGCTTCCACCTACACTGCATTACATTTCTGTGGGAAATACTGTACTACATAAAACATGTTCAGTTTGTAAATTATGTGCTGCTATAAACAACCTGATGGTATATTAGGTTGTTAATTGCCTCCACCTTTACAGCAGTAAATTCTTCACAGACATAAATAAAGTGGAGATAATATTCCAAATATTTTGTATTTTAATGAGCATTTTTACTTTTGATGCTTTGTGTCAATGCTAATTTAATACATGGTTTCTTTTAGTGCAGGACTTTTACTCATAATAGAGCTCTATCATGGTGGAATTGCTGTTATAATTTTAAGATTTGTGAACAATTCGAGGATTCTAGTGAGTTAAATATGTTTGAAAACACAAAATGTCTCCAAATGTCGTGTCTAAATGAATAACACTTCCACATTATATTTCATGTCCTCAGAGTATTTTAACTGTGACGTTTGAGGTGGCAGGAGATCTCCCTGAGGATACTTTGAATGTCTTCATCCAGGTACCCTCAATCTGCATCACTGAGACCCTCCAGTCTGTATAATTGTTGCTATTACTAATTAGCTCTAATACAATATAGTCCTTTTGTAAAGTAAACAGCCATTTTCCACTGTTTCAGGACCTGCTATGGGAGAAGACGTTCAAAAACAAAGAAGGAGAACCCATGACTGTCATTCGTTTAAAGGTACAGTGAAGCACAATAGTCACCCCAGTGGTGGCAGTGATCAATGGATTCCCCTTTATTATCTGTATTAATCAGCTCCAAACGCTTCATTCAGCTGTGGTTAATGTGTCACTCGTGACTTGTGACATGTGTTTTTGTGTGTTTTCAGGGCATAGTATCATTTGCAGGTAAAGCCCACCAAGTAATGCTGCAGGGGGTCCACGAGCTGTATGACCTGAATGAGACTCCACAACTTTGGGAGGAGAACCCACGAATCAACAGGCTGGTCTTCATAGGTGAAGACACACACACACACACACACACACACCTACCGTCTACATTTGGATCTTCACACAGTTGTTACAGGCAATTCTTTGAATTGCATGAAGTTGGTCAAAATGGCTCTTCTATTCTTCTATTACATAGTTTACTGACAAATTCACAGTTCTTAATTTTAGCATACATTTAAAGGTTGCTGTCTGCACAAGAGTTTGTGATAACACTTTATTTTTAGGGCCAATGTTTACTAAAAATATGAAATTTTGTACAAATTATTTGGAAAATATGGCCTTCTGGAAAACAGTGAATCAACTCAACAAACTGAACTCTGAATTAACAGAACATTGTCTCTTTTACATCAAGAAATGGGACCAAATCACATTGTTCTTTACATTGAAATTCTTAAGAAATGTTATGGAAATTGTTAGGAAATCCTGGAAAATAAAGTGTTTCCCAGGGAAGGCCATCTACTACAATGCATAACACATACCATATCTGTGTATGTGTCTGGTGTTCTGCAGGTAGGAACTTGGACAAGGACATTCTGCAGCAACAGTTCATCTCTGCAGTGTTGCAAGGAGAAGAGAGAAATTAGCTTCCAGTTGCATCAAAAACTGATGATTCTGGTGCAAAAAGTGTGGCTTTAGCCCTCTGTACACTCTGGGACTGTGACTGTGTGTCAGACGTTCACTGCTTTCCTACAAGAAGATGAGGTATGTCAGAGGATGGTTGCAAATACAAAAACAGATCGTTTCAAAATTAGTACAGTAGTTTCAAAATGTGCTACTACATTACTACCTGCTTTCAAAGCTACAGTATATCAAGTGTGAGTTTATGCTGCTGTAGCTAAATGCTGTGTCACTTTGGAAACTTAGCTTGAACACGACCTCTAAAATGTGTGCACGCGCAAAGATGCTACAAAGGGACCGAATTTTAATCAATACGTTGTATTTTTATGAAGATGGCTTTATAAAATCGGACATTTTTGAAGGTTGGGAACCCAAGTAGTGGTTGCAAAATGACGCACATACTGTATCAAGTGTGGTACTTTGTAAATGAAGTAGCCTAGCTAATATTTCAGGCTTTTTAAGATCCTTTTTTAAAATTATTTAAAATAAAGTTGTTTTTTTTTCTGAACGCCTATGACTGCTTTGATATACCTAAATAAAATAGTGTTTTTGCCCATTATCAAAAACGGCTTGTTCTAGCTGGCAACGGCACACTATTAACATGACAACAGAGACAAAGTGTCTTTGTGTTAAAGTGGTAAGTTCACTATGATACTCAACAACGTGTGAAAAATGCCTCCAAGCCTGTTGACATCTTAGCCTTTTATTGTAATGAAACACAGTTTTTAACTTTTGCATCCAGTCAGCGGGTCTTTGTTTCATGGGTGTGATAACTCAAATATTCTAGTTACAATTCATTATCATTTGCAACTAAAGTTTGTTTGAAATATCACAGAAATTGGCTTTAATTATTCTTCAAAAACATTTGCTTTGCACTGTGCAAACCTGCAGTATTTTGGTCATATATCCATCTTCTAAACCCAATCATTTCATCATGTCCACTACAGTGACATGTGTTACTTGATCAGCTAAAATGCAAAACACTGAGAAGTGGTGCCATCTCAAAAAAATGTTCTTTTAAAATAATTTAATCATCAGTCATCTGTTTTTGTTTATTCCAAAGTGCTGGCTTAGGGGAAATCATTTGTAAATATAGAAAAACACACTTTTTACTGGTTCAGTTTCATTGAATTAAAGAGTTTGCATAAACTCTTATGAGTTTAGTTTTCAGCTGTGTCATGTGCTTTTACTTTACACCTGCAGCTTCAGTGAAGTTTGTGCTTGTAATACTACAAATTCCATCAATTCTCTTTCCTGCTATTTGTTACTCTGGCCTTTTTCGGAGGGGTCATGTGAGAACCGTCTCTCTCACGCATTCACTCACGCAGTAGGCCACGTCAGGTGACGAAATAGGTGGAGTTTTCCCAACTTGGTCATTTGCAATGGAGATAGTTTAGCAGCACGGTTCTATCACATGTCCGCTGTTGGATCGGTTTGCTTTGAGGATGACTCCGCGTATTCATCCCGGTCGTAAAGCCGAGCTGATCCCTGCAGCCCAGGGCGCACCGTGCAGCTGAGCCGTTTCCTTCTCGATTCTGATGCTGATGGCCTCGTTAAGGCAACTATTACCCCTTTTCTCTGCTGGCTGCGGGAAGCCCTACCACGGCCATTTTCATGGTCACACCACCCGCGGGCATCCAGAGGTGGCAAACTAAACGAACCCGCGGGGGTTTGAAGGGGGAAACACTTTGTTTCTTATCACGGGCTGGGCGTGGTGTTAAAATTCCCAAGAACATCCCACCCCCCGTTGTGCTGCTTTGCGGTTTGTAATATCAGGTGATTAAAATATCGAGATGTAACTTTGTATAGCTTGTACACATTTATTTTGGTGGCGTGTGTACATGTCAGACACCGGACGATGCCAACATCAGGCCCACTTTCATATCTCCACAGGCTGCACACCAATACTGTGACTGATGACTGTGCATGCAACAGCAGCCAATAACGCTATTGTGATTTTCATGTATACTCATCAATGGATATCTTAATAGTTGGATACATTTTGAAGCTTTTCCTTATTTTATTTTTATTTAATGTAAAATTTCGTTGACAGTTTAAATAAGATGCATATAATCGTTTCCCTATTTGTTAAAATGTAACCAATTACCAAATATATCTATAAATCAGGATTTCTTTGCATCTTAAGCTGTGCGCACTTCAGGACTTCCCAAGCGCCCCCCACCTGTATGCCTGTAGTTCCTGACTCCCTGCAGTGAGGGGCTCCTCTGATAGGTCCAGAGGGTTAATGGGACTGGCCTTAAGGGCAGCAGCCTCCTGGCATATAAAGCCTGAGCTTTCTTCACCACACCAAACAGCCGGTACACGACGGAACAGAGGGTAGATGCGCTTTTACGCACGAGTAAGGGCCTTCTGTTTTTTACGCACGGCGAATCATTAATGTGTCCTTGGCACAGTTAAATTTTGCGCGTTTTTGAACATCTCGCTTGTGATTATGACTCTCTCTGGTGAATTTGAAATTTCACAACACGCTGGTTTGCCTCTGGACGAGAATGAGATTGACATAGTGGGCGAGGATGAGCCCACCCACGGGCGTTTGTATCGAAGTGAATGCTCTGCAGATCCCGGCTCCTCAGCAGAGTCTGGGGCCGAGTTTGACCCTTCAGAGCCAGACTCCTCGGGGGAAAGCGAGAACAGCTTCTGCGCAGACGCACCGCAGTCCAGGAAAACCCAGAGCAGCTCGGTGAAGCCTCCTTATTCTTACATTGCCCTCATCACCATGGCCATCCTGCAGAGCCCGTTGAAGAAGTTGACGCTGAGTGGCATCTGTGACTTCATCAGCAACAAGTTTCCTTACTACAGAGACAAGTTTCCTGCTTGGCAGAACTCCATCAGGCACAACCTCTCCCTCAACGACTGCTTCATCAAAATTCCAAGGGAACCTGGAAACCCAGGTAAAGGTAACTACTGGTCCCTGGACCCTGCCTCAGAAGACATGTTCGACAACGGCAGCTTCCTACGGCGAAGGAAGCGCTTCAAGAGAAACCACCCCGAACTTGGCAAAGACGGACTTGTGTTTTATTCAAACTTGAACTGCTACCGGCCGTACGGGCAACCGTATTGCGTACAGGGCCAGGTAAGCCCCCCGCCTGCTGCTCCTATCCGGTACATGTCCCTGCAGGAGGGCATCATGATGCCACCCTCTTCCTATCACCTCCTACCACAAACTCTGAGCAGTCACGGGAAGGGCAGTGGGCCTAAAGACTTTAGAGCGCAGCTTTGCGCAGCAGAACCCGCAGAGCCAAAGCCTGGCCCGCAGGTAAAGTGCTCCTTCAGCATTGACAGCATTATGAGCAAACCATCTCCCATCAGTCCTCAGAACTCAAACCCGCACCAGGGCCGTCACAGCGCTCTTGGGTACGGTCATCTTATGTCGGGCCCCGCTGCCTGCTTGGTCCCGACACTCCTGCAGGCTCCCAGGACTCCATTCTGCCCTCCTGCCATGCTGACCACTGCTCCTTTAATAAATGAGCATCTCAGACTCTCTTACTCCCACTGCTGAAGCCTATATGGTCACAGGAAACTTTACAGTGTCCGTCCGTCCAATGCTATGTGAAGACACGTTGCTGTAGTTCATTTCTTAAAGAAATGTTTTAATTGCATGATATTTATGTGCGTTGACATTCAAAGGTATGTCTTAAAAGAAATCAATGTAAATAAGATGAGTGGTAATATATTTGTGAAAACTTGCTGCTGCGGAGACCCTCGTTGATGAATGTGTTCTTGTTATTAATTAACGTGTCAAAATAAATGTCTGAAAATTATTTGTCGTTGTGTAAAACTCATTGTTTGGTTTCTTAAATCTTTTAATTTTGCAGGTTTGTAAATAAGATATTCATGTTTGTTCTTCTATATAATTCTGTTTAGTTATCTTAAGATGATGGACCAGGTGTCTCTAATAGGGAAGTTTGGTATAAACAAAAAGACACAGTTAAAATATCCCAAATTCACAATTTACCTCCATTATTTAAGTCAACTTTTAAATTAAAATGAGCCAGCCTAGTCAAAAAAGAAACTTGCTTTGTCTTGCTGATGATATTAAAGACTATTTAAAAAGCTGACCCTCGGTTAAAAGCCCTGTTTTACAGTCATTGTCTTGTGATGGAGATTTAATATTTAAGGTCAGACTTGTTTGTTACAGCAGACTCAGTTAATGTAATATTAAAACTGATCAACTGAATAAGTTTCCTTTAAAAAATATAATTCTACATTTTTTTCCCTTTGTTTTAGTACATTTATATTAGAAGAAGCAGAGAAATGTACAAATGTTTCTACCACCACAAATTCTCATTCCTCAGAATTTAAAAATACACATCGCAAGCTAATTTACAAAAATAATCTTAATAACAAAAACGCATAAATATCGAAGTTATTATTCAGTCATGTTGGGGGAATTAAATAACTTTAAAAGTACACTTCTCTCTTCCCGCCTCAAGGACGCACTGTTTACCAAAAGTTGGGGCAGACATGCTGTGGACTTCTTGTGAAGGCCTCCCCTACTCGTGTATACTGGGAATGCAAGTTAATAATTACAGTGTCACATATTTGATTCCCTTTTGCAATTAAAAGTTTTGCACGGTAAAGCGAAATATGGCTCATATGATGAGGATTCTTAGGGGTTCTTAAGGTCCCACATGTTAACTGCTCCAAGCGGCTGCAGTCGCTGCTCAGGCTCAGCCTTCTTACCGGGGACTGAGGACAGCACAGACACAGGCAGTGTCCGGTTGCAGCCAGGTCCCTACACAATTCCCCTCCGCCATCAGTCAAAGGTTTATTTTTGGCCGGAGGCTCAGCTGATTGTGGGCCTTGAAGTTTCTGGCTCCCTGATTTTTTTTCCCCTGTGTAGTCAGTTGTTCAGGCTTATTAGGAAAAGAGGGAGTTGTCTAAGAGCAGAGGAGAGTTTTGCTGAATGTGAAGTTCAGTACTGAGGGATGCAGCTCTCAAGGCTCTAACATATGGTGCCGGGGTGAGAACGTTTTTGTCTGGGTGTTTCCTTTCATCAGTTCATCCCTGTGTGGGGCTGCTGTCACTGCTCTCCTCCCCGGCAGCTGTAAAACTTCTCTTTATAGGCTGACTCAAACTTCATCTTTGGGCTTCTGACCTGGATGGTGGTGGACGGATACCACTACAATCAAACCTTTTAGAGTAACTTAAGGTTGTTTGATCGGCGTCCTCCCGTTGGTTCACGGCGAGGAGGATGGAGACGAGCCCCATCCCGGTGGTGACGGTCCAAACCGCCCCCTTCGACGACCAGCGACCCGGTACGAACGGGCTGCGGAGGAAGACAGCGGTGTTCGAGGGGAAGAAGAACTACCTGCAGAACTACATCCAGAGCGTGTTGTCCTCCATCGACCTGCGGGACCGGCAGGGCTGCACCATGGTGGTGGGCAGCGACGGCCGCTACTTCAGCCGAGCTGCCACCGAGGTGATAGTGCAGATGGCAGCTGCCAATGGGGTAAGAATAAAGGGCGGCGACCACCAGTGTTGACCTGCAGTCACGGTCATGCATTTGCTTCACTACAGTAACATCGGAAAGGCTTCTAACCATGCATACACACTTAACACATCTGTAATTTCTTGTTTGAGTGAAACTTATCTACTCTATTGTCCAAGCACAACATTGATGGAAATAAAACAGCAGCAGAAATCTAAGTAGGACCTTATCAATACCTTGAAAAATAAAGTTTAAATGAATACCAAAATGATGTTGAGCATCTTACCCAAACAAAAATGATCACATTTTGAATTTGGGATGCTACTAAATGTTTATACTTATCCAAGTGGTTCCCAATTTTGGGGTTGGGACCCCCACAAGATGCCGCAGGATGACTCTAAACCTAAAATACATACAGCTTCCCATTTGGCCAGTAAGATTGTTTAAATGAAATTCAGAGAAGTGCAAAAAGAACTAATAGACTGATGATGATGTGATGAGGACTCACAAGAAGACATAAGTATTTTACTGTTGGTAGTGCAGAGCAATACTTTACATATCACATTGTCATGCAATTGCTCCTCATACAGGTTGAAGAAGTTAAAGCATTAATCTATGATGTGAATGTATGCAAACTTGTCACCCATCCAAAATATGTCTGAGCCCTCTCAGCAGCAGAAAAATGAAAAGAGGAAGATGGAGTGAGCGAGGCAGAGAGGAGGGAAATGTCCCCACAGCTCAATTTGAAGCTCTTACTCTGAGATCTTTGTGATTGGTTTGGACAGCTTCCAAAGGAAAATCTGAGGGAAATATAATTTGTTTTTGAGATCAGTCCGTTTTTTTTCCTGCTGGCCTGGCCAAATGTCTCTTGGTGTCGGCCTTATCAGCACTTCCATCCATCCTGCTCTATTTTCCTGCCTACGTATGCCCCCCCCTCCCCTCAGCCACTGTTCCACCTCTCTTTATGCTTTGGGGATCCCCTGTCATATGGCACTGAACCAAGCACCAGGAGGGTGGCAACACTCGCAGATAACCCACCCACTGCATTGACTATCCTTATGTCAGTAGTTACTAAATAAAATCTCAAAAATGAAAATAAGAATTGATGTTCTTTGGTTATTATGCAGGCTAAATATATTTCAACAAATCTTTTCCTTCACTTTGCTCATTGGTCATTCATATACACATGCATCATGCCGGATGTTAGGAGGATACACTGACGTCAGGAGAATAAATTCCTCTCCAGTGAGGACACTTTTATTTAGAATAGCTGATATGCAGGGGAATTATGGGATGCTGGTGGTATTATCGCTTTAAAAGTAGCATAGAAATTATAAATAGAGTGTGGTGCTCTGTTATTTAGGCCTTCTCCTGGGGCAGATCATTTGCTGTTTAAAGCAGGCTGTCAATTAGTGACCTGAAGAATGATGAGATGCCTTGGGCCAGTGTTGCTTTCAGGTCCAGTTAGAATAATCATCTCTTAAACTTTTTTACTTTTTAAAAAACTTTTTTTGTTTGTTTGTTTTTTGCTTAAGAAACATTTCTTGGCATTTTGAGCTTTTTTCATCCTTTTCCATAAAACAATAAAGCCTTATTTTAAACTAACACACATTCAAGAAATATCAAAGGATGCCAAAAAAGACAGTAGACCCATAAACTTTCCTCTTATAAGACATTTCTAGCTTATACAAAAGTGTTATCCTACAATGACTGTGCTCTTTATTGACATCTGTGCTGTGCAGATCGGTCGTCTGGTAATCGGCCACAATGGCCTCCTGTCCACCCCTGCTGTATCCTGCATCATCAGAAAGATCAAGGCCATTGGCGGGATCATCCTCACAGCTAGTCACAACCCTGGAGGCCCCGGTGGAGACTTTGGGATTAAGTTTAATGTGGCAAATGGAGGTGAGGACTGAGAGGGAGTTTTTGTGAGTGTTTGGTTTCTGAACCTTGTAGTTACTTCATCCTATTAAGAGTATTTTAAGTCAAAGGAAAGGGTTTGTAACCATATGTAAATTGCCTGTAAGTTTTGCTTATGTCTTTCCTTTGTATGGTAGGTCCATCTCCAGACACAGTGATGGAGAGGATCCACCAGGTGAGCAGGACGCTCGAGGAGTATGCCATCTGCCCTGATCTCCGCATTGACCTGTCCAGGCTGGGAAGACAAGAATTTGACCTGGAGAACAAGTTCAAACCTTTCAGAGGTACGATGATTGACTTATTGTCACTCAAAAGTGCATGTTAAAACATAAACTGTACTTGAAAGTGTGCACAAATTCATACAAACAGACAAGCACATTGCCATAAGGTGGTAACTGGCTCTTCTCTGTGTTTCTAGTGGAGATTGTCGACTCAGTTGAGGTGTATCTACAACTTCTGCGGAACATCTTCGACTTTAATGCCATTAAAAGTCTCCTCACAGGACCAGACCAGCTCAAGATACACATAGATGCCATGAACGGAGGTGAGGCAAATCATCATCTACCTTAAAAAAAACCTTCTGCTGTTAATGGTGTTAGAAAAACGTTTTTCTCTTCGTGCTTCAGTGATGGGCCCCTATGTACGAAGGATCCTGTGTGATGAGTTGGGAGCTCCTGCTAACTCCGCTGTCAACTGTGTCCCGCTGGAGGACTTTGGTGGCCGACCTCCAGAGCCCAACCTGACTTACGCCACCTCACTGGTAGATGCTATGAAAGGAGGCGACTTTGGCTTTGGTGCTGCATTCGATGCAGATGGGGTAAGACATCTGTGAAAGCCTTCCCAGCTGTTGCTTTACCCAGACTGTCACTGTGCAGAATGATGCTATGTGGAGGCTGAGAGTTTTTTTTTATTTGTTGGTTTAATAGTTTTCAAATAGCATAGTGACAGTTAAAATGTGTTAAATAATTTAATCAATACCTTTATGGTATATACAATATCCTGGGTAATGTCAGGTTATTAGTTCATTCAAAACCTGTTCAGATTTTTTCAATTAAAACTAAATACAGGATTTAGACTCCGCCCATAGATACCACAGAGATCCTTATTTATTTTTTGGCTGTTTTTGTTTGCTCACTGATAGCAGGAAGAAAGGCAATGGGGGCCGAATGATAATGTATCCGTGATGATCCAACAAGCAGCTCAATTTTTCCACAATGTCATCCAATAGTCATTTCTACTGTATACACACACACACGTGTGCACACACACACACACACCCTCTTTATTAGCTTAGCATCAGGAGAATTATGTCATATCTGCTCTGTTTCTCCCACCAGGATCGGTATCTTCACAGTCATTAGCACCAGCAGTCGTAATCTTACAGGGTTTCTTTTTTGGGACTGTTGTTACATAATACCACATCCAGTATCTTCCAAACTCTAAACCCTAATTGCGGTTGCTGACAAAAAAATACTTCTTGTCTTATATTGTTCTGGACAGCAGCAATGCAAATCTAATTTTGCTGAATTTGATAGCAAACCATATCTATGTGCAACCACTTACAGTCTTAACATATTGAGTAATGTATTATGTGCAACATAGTAATCGCAGTTTTTTTTCCCTCAAAGTGTAGGACGCTGTGTTTCTCAAGACTTTCTAGCCTCCCCACCTTGTGCATTGCACTGGATCCTAGTCTAGAGGAGGCAAAACCTGAATGAAAAGCAAAGATTTTTAGTTGAGAAACATCTGAAATAAGCACCACTTTGTGTGTCGTGTGTTTTGCAATATTCCTGCAGCATTTCAGTTTTATCTTGTGATCCCTCGGAGGGCGCTGACCCCTGGGACAGGAACCACAGGTTTATTGCAATTCTCCCCTGGCTGATTCATTGCTAACGATGCTGTACAGTAAAATCTGGATTCAGATAAGGGGTTTTATCTGTGACAAATGGCTCAGTCAGTTCCTAAAACAGCTGGGCTCTGCTGTTTTTAGTCCTCACATTACATTACATTAGTCCTACTGGAGTAAATAGTGCATTTGTTGGGGTCTGTTTTTAGCTGATGATTAACACACACTTCCTTAGTCGTTGATAATTTACAGCAGCAGGATGGTGTATGTAGAACAGTTCACATTTATTATAATAAAGTGACATGTCTGCCGCTGCAATGGTGGGAATAATTGATGTGTTTCTAACAGTTATTGAACAAGAATGGAGGTTTATTGCAGAGAAGGATGAGCTGTTGGTTGGATCATTGTTGGTTTTGGTCTGTTCATGGGATTAGTTGACAATAAGAAAACTATATAAGATCAGCAGCTTCATGCTTTAATATGACCAATAAGGCTAAATCAGCCAAATCTGATTGCATTTCTCTTTACATTATTAACCAAAAACCAACATGCTGCATAAAATGACTGATGGTGAGCTCCTTGTTGTGCTGCTTTCAGGATCGGTACATGATCCTTGGAGAAAATGGCTTCTTTGTGAACCCGTCAGACTCAGTGGCCATTATGGCTGCCAACCTCGCCACCATCCCTTTCTTCCGACAGCAAGGAGTCAAGGGTTTTGCTAGAAGTATGGCCACCAGTACCGCCCTTGACAGGTAAAACACACCCTTAGACACTTTTACACAGACACACACACACACACACACACACACACACACACACACACACACACACACACACACACACACTTTGTATAACTAAGGGGTTTTGCCTCTCTTTGTCACAAAACATCAGCCTCTTTGCACAAACTCCTGTGGCAGCCCAATCTCTGGAGAGGGACAACACTCTCAAATGAAGACTCACCCACTATGAATAAGACTGTGAGATCACATATGAACAACCCCCACACACACACACACATTTACTCACCGCCTATAAATATTGTCCGTTATGTAAGATTAGAGCCGAGCAGAGGGTGCTGAGTGAGAGGATGTGATCACAGCTAAAGTCATCCCCATTAACATTGTTCCAGCAGGAGGGATCCCAGCGCTGCACCCCACTGAGGCTCCAACAGAATTCACCTCAATGGAAATGTGTCATTTAATACAACCAGGGAACCAGAAAAGATCAACTATAGTTAGTTCAGATTAGGTTTCAACCAAGTATTGTCTTCAATAAGTTCAGATAGATTCAGCAGCCATGCACTTGTTGGTTTTCTCCAAAGATATCCCCAGAGTCCATTAAACTTTTTCAGAATCTATTTTGTGAAGAGACATTGAATTTAATCTGCTCTTGATTTGTAAAAATGAGCTCAAATAGAAGTACAATGTTTTCACCAGCCAACTCCATAAGGTGTCTGGAGAAACCTCCTGCTAGTATCTATTGACTTTTATGACAGTCCAGCCTGAGTTTTTAAACTCTTTTCTGAAGAGTATAGAAAGTTGTTTGAACGTCTGTATGAGTGTCCATAGATATGTGTTTCTGTGTGCTATCATATACGTTGTGGCAAGTGTGTGTATGTATGTATGAATGAACATTTGTTAAATATTATCTAAAAAGTACAAATTTTATTTTTTCTACAACATATCAGATAGAATGTTTATATTATGTTTTTTCATTGTAATATTGGATGTTCATAATAGAATGGTGTAGGTTATAACAATCCTTCTGATTAGAATATATCTACTTATTATGATGGTGGCACAATGAGTCAAGCAGCACATGAAGAAGCACATGAATGTTACACTAGTTTAATGTATTGAACGCTGCCAGGAAACAAGTCATTACTGAGCAGAATAGTTTAATATGAGCAGGATTGTTAGGTTGCAGAATGTTAGGTCTACAAAAACTGCCTCTCTGTCATTATGTTTGATGATTGTGTGTGCATGTATGTGATTAAGTGTTTGCACCAGTATGGTAGTGTTAGCACTGGCAGACATTAAGGAAGTGACCTCACTACCAATCCTGATCTCTCTGGGTTTCACAGTTACAAAGAAAAAGTGATGCTTAGATATATGAAGTGGGAGGTTACATCACAGAATTATTGGACTTCTTTGTCAGTGCAGAACTCCTACAAACACACACACATACACACACACACACACACACACACACAGAGTTGGACACAGTTGTGTGGTGTTGCACTGCTTCTTGCCTGAGGCTGCGTCTTATGATGTTGAACTGTAATGATCACACTGAAAGAGTTTCTTGGAAGTTTTGCTCACACTGGCTCCCATGTCATCGGTCTTGCCTCACCACACATACCCGCACGCACGCACGCACGCACGCACGCATACACACCCTGACTGAGCTCTAAGATACAAATGTCACATGACCCACTACAACCTTGAGCCAGAGGGGTCTCTTGTAGCCTTGCAACACACACTCACCTCACACACACTGCAGAAAAAATGGCCTTTTCATTTGTAACTTATGAAAATATCTCTCTCATCTCTCTTTTTGTCTATTTTCTTACTATTTGCGTTTTTTGTATTGATGATAGCATAAATTTAATTTCCTGGAAACTCTAACTTGGTTGAGCAATCTGTTGAGAAGTTGAATTGCCTTACAGTATGATGTCTACTACAGATAATATCGTGCTTTGGGCTTTCTGAAGAGTAGAAATAAATTGCATTATATAAGATTACAATTTTTTTCCCCTGTTAAACGAATTTCACCCGCTTACCCTGGGGTATGTGGTCTTATGCAAAGCAAAGCTACCTCTTCCATGAGCACTCACTCATAATTACTGACAAAGTTGTTCTCGTAGCTCTGTTGCTCTCAGGACACTTAATGTACATATCTGCATGTCTTTGACAAACTCCAGGAAGTGTTAAACTACTTAGTAATGTGGTGTTGGGCCCTGGACTCGGCCCAGGTTTAGGCCTTTTTAGGAGAGCGAGTGGCCCGTGTGTGTGTGTCTCTGTGCCGACTGTTTAGACTGAGCAACCTTCCCTGCTGTGTGTTTATGCGTAGTCAAGCAAACTGTGTTATAAAAGCCTTGATAAATGTGACGGTGTGTATACCTTATGTAGTTGCGTGTGTCCAGGGAGAATAAGGAAAACAGAGAGAAAGAGAATGTGTTTGTGTTTAGATGAGCAGAGGAAGTGCAGGATTTAGATTCAGACAGACAGGAGACCAGAGTCACAGGTGTTAAATCCTTTATTCTGGGGTGGACTGAAAATGTCTGTCTTGCTGCTTTATGTGTCTGTGTTTCTCAGTGCACATAGTGAGGACTGATGCAGGGAGGGAGGGGTTGGAGGAAGAGGGAGGGAGGTTTTTGTAAAGGAAACATCTGCCTCTCCTTTAACCGTTCCAGGGATGGGAGGATGTAGGGAGAAGAGAGGGCCGAGCCACTGGTGTGTGTGTTACCAGGATGATGTCCAAGTTCTTGTACTGAATGGTTGATTAGCTCTGCAGAGCAGCGGGGTCAAATGTTTAACGTTGTGCTGTAACAAAGCTGTTTCTTTGTAATGATGTTGTGCTGGTTACAGGATGGTCAGGGCATCAGAAGAATGTATTGTCTCTCACTGCTGCCACTGCTTGAGCCAGTAAGACATGATGTGCTACACAGTTAGTGCTTCCTATAGATTCATTTTCATCCTACTGTCCCCACTAAGCAGTGTGTTACTTGTGTCATGTTTGTCATTATGTTTTGGACAAATGATAGTAAAAATTAGTAAAAATAGTAATGATAATAAACTGGTACAAATTTAGCAAGTTGCATCTCAGTAAAGAGAGTCAAATTGGCCTGATGTGGCATCACTGTGCTATTATAGAGCAGCGGCTCAGAAGAGTTTAGGTATCCCTTCAACCACAGAACCAGTCATGTTCCAAATGTGTTCATTTCAATGAATTTTATTCTGGGTGTTTGTTTTCACGTTTTTCAATAGGTGTCAATTTGAACATTTTCTATCTTCAACTTCTCTGCTTGCTGAGTTTTGACACTAGCTGCAACTAAGATATGTGACCTGTGCAGTCTGCATGTTATCATTTGATATATATAGATATATCTATAGAGAGAAATAGACACTGATTTATGCACATACACTCACACACACACTTTCAGTTAACTTCAAAAGTAACTCTGAGGTCCTTGTGAATGTGGTTAGGATTAACTGTTTTACACTGAGATGGATTTTAGGCATTTGCTCTGTTTGTACTCAACACTCTGTCTGATCCCAACGCCACCATACCAGACCAGTTTTGGTACGGCTGGACTAGTGTTGTAGAGCTGCCAAGCTTTAGTTCATTTGTAATACTGAAAAAACTAAAAAAATGCTACTAAGAACTGTGAAGTGCTGTCATCAGGCCCAAATTTTATATTATACTCCAATATTATGATAGGAAGCAAGATGCAGAAGGTAGCCAAGTTAAGCACTGACACAACAAGCAGACTTACCACCTGATATAGTTATAATATGATGGTAAAGATATTTTTGACAGTTTTGGAAAAGCCTAGCTTTGAGGTATTTTGCTTTACCAAATACTTTTCTGACATCAGCTGAAAACTGAGCTCCACAAAACAAGCGTCTGTAACAACTATGACCATTTACAGAAATCATCTCCGCTTGAATTTAAGTTTTTTTCAAGTGTTTTCAATGTTGGCCCCTATGGCAACCTCTACAATGGATCAAACTCTAGAGCTGTCCGTCCAGGTCAGGAAGAACTCACATTTCAAGCCCAAGTAAAGCTCCTGCATGCTGTGCTTTTTTGTCTGAATGCCAGTCTAAGGCTTTTAAGTCCAGGCTGAGCTCTTTTCAGAGGGGGAGGTGAGGAAAGAGGGCACTGGATGCTATGTTTGGGTAAAATATCAAGCCAAGGCCAAAAGCTGGCAATATTTCACTCCGCAGATGCAGAGACCTCTTCCCTCACATTACTCCCCAGTATTTTCCGGTGCATGAGAGAGATATACGCAAAGATAGAGACAGCGAGACAGCAGAGGAGAAATTGGTTTATTTGTGTGTGTGTGCATTGTCACACACTAAGTGTGGACATCAGTCTGCTGTGTAAGTCTGTAATCCTGAGCTTTGAGCTCAGAGAGTGAGGATGATGGAAAGTCGACAAAGCTGAGCCTGGTTATGAAATCTCTGTCTGCCCTTCACCTTATGGGGGTAAAGCATCCAAATCCTACTCACGACAAACCTTTTCTACCTCCATTCATTTTCATCTCATTTGACAGACAGGCAGGTCTTGCAGAAAGTTTGTTTTTAATACAAGCCGCCTTTAGTAAACAAATAAATAATGTATTCCTAAGTTAACGTAATCATGATCATCACTTAACATTAAGTATTAATAAATGGTGTAGGCACTGGAGTGCAATACAGCAATATTGCTAAATTAAATTTAAAGCCTTATTAAACTTGGTTAATCAAATTTATTATGAATTGCTTGGTGCATTAATGTAAGACTGACACATTTAATGAAATTATATTGATGTGTTTCCACTGTACACACAAGCTGTGTTGCAAATTGAAATGAAATGAGTCACTCTAAACTTCTCAAAAGTCTGTATATGACAGAGGCACCTGACCTCACATGCACTCTTTGTGTTAACTCTGCCTGTAAATAGTGTGAGAAAATGGACGTGATACCCTGTAAATCCTTACAGCGGAGAGGTCACACCTAGAAATGGAGGATTTACTGCCCTTAATAGAAACCTTCCAAGTTGATTCCTCATGTCTCCAGTCGTACTCATCTGACAGGATTGTTTTGATTGCCAAACGCCTGTGGAGAGAGAGGCAGCAGCCACTGAGCCAGGCTGGCTGGAGACAGTGTACTGCATCTGGCTAAATATGCATGTGTTAGTATTTGCCTCTATTGCTTGACTACTATCACATGTAATTGTGGATCAGAGAAGGCTTCATTTCTGAACATATTTGAGGACTGTTATTTCATAAGTAAGATAAAATACAGTGCTGAACTTGTTTGTTGATCGCTTGCATGTCCATTTATGAGTATGTGTGTTTTTCCACCCAGGGGTTGATGCTGTTGGTCAGTCGAAGCTCAGCCCGTGCAATCTTCAAACTTGAGAAAACACGACTCTCAGTATTCTCACACTATTTTGTTCCTGCATTTTTACAACAGCGTTTGAAAATTGAGCACTGGTAGGGTCATTTTCAGTGCTTGTTTTGGCTGTGGACGTGCCGTTTTAAACGTCAAAAGCTCATCGGAGGGCCTGAGTTTTTGTTTTCATTTAGGAATGCCAGGCTTTCCGTTCCAGCTCTCGCTTCCCCAGAGGGGAATAAAGCTGGTTACTCTTATTTGGTAATTTATCCCATCCTCATATAAACAACTGTACTGGGCACAGTGGAGTTTATTTATATGCATGATGATTGTGTGGATGTGTACTACTGCTTAAAAACCCTGAAGCCCACCCACATCCACATATATTGCTGTGTGAATTCCTACGGCATCCCACAGTGCAGGCATTTGAGAGTGCATGTTTGTTTCTTTGGGAGCAACAACTGTTTTGTTGTAGTGAGTATTTTGTCCTGCAATTCTTAGCTGAGCCCTGGGAGTTGTGTTTACATTTTGTGGTGGTTACTGTGGAGGTGTGGATGATGTGGTTGAGCAGTGATCTGTGGGGGAGTGGGAAGGACACTGGGTAGTCTTTTTTTTGTCGCTAACTAAATATCTCTGCAATTAGGCGTGGAACAGTAACTTTCAAATACGATAATGCCTGCCAACAGACTTAAGGCTAATAGTCTATTGTTTAGCCTCAGATTAGTCAAAAAAGAGAGCCATTAGGTTGCTATTATGTGTTTCAGTAGCCTTTGAGACACATGTTATCTGTTTAGAATCTAGGCTCCTACCAGACTGACTGTAAAATAAAAGCTCCTAATAATAGTAGAACCATAAGCATTCAACACGTACAGCTCCAATGAGCAGGACCGTGATGAGTGCAAACTCCTCTGGTGACCCCTACGCCACCCCTATACACCTCTCTCATACATACAGTATAATTGTATCTATTGTTCAATTCAGTGCTAACTGCAAACCTTTATCCATAAGTCTGTGGCACTTTTCCAGTGACAGTGATGTTTTTACTGACTGGAAATAAGGCTTATAATATCCCATTTAGGACAGAAATCAGCATCTTCTTAGCTGATGCTTTTGGAGAAGAACATACTGTGAAAATAGGATTATTTTATACAATGTATCTTGTGTTTTATTCTCATTTTTGTCCAAATCAGACAATTATTTTATAAATATTTATTGTAATTACATCATATTCAGCTCATTAATTTCATGTAAATTTCCGCTTAAAGTATTATTAAACTTTCTCTCTCACCCTCTCTCCATTTCTCTCCACTCCCTCTCCTCCTACACATTGTACTGTCAGCACCTTTATACCTCCATGGGACCCCAACATACACATATATTCACATACATATATACACACACACACACACACACATAAATACTCCCTCTCCTACTCTCCCTATGTCATTACATGGCTCAGGTTCAAAGCAAACATCAGCTAAAAGGTTAACTCACTTTGTTCTTGCTGCCTTTGCCTTATTAAGTTATTGGATGAGCTGCCGACAGATTATGCTTGTCATACAGCATTTGGTTTGCTTTGTTTTAAAGGTCAGAGGATTGTTTGTAAGCATATCTCTGTATGAGAATTTGGAAAAGCTGGTATTAGATATTAGAGTGGAATTTGTGTGTTTGTGAGTATAAAATGCTAGCTTTATTTTTGTTTCACTCTTTCTCTCCTTATGTTTGTAGGGTAGCCAAAGCCATGAAGCTGGCGCTGTATGAGACTCCTACAGGATGGAGGTACTTTGGGAACCTGATGGATTCTGGGCGTTGTTCCCTCTGTGGGGAAGAGAGCTTTGGGACAGGTACAATCTATTATGTTACAGCACACTCACTCGCCGTCCAAACAACACAAGATTTGTGAATGCTGTATGTTATCAATACAGACAAATACAAGGCATGTGTGCATGTGAAGAGGAGGTGAAAGAGTCGAATCCCTGGTCCGGCTTGGAAAATGTGAGTGGGTGTGTGACTGAGAAATCCCCTCCCCTCAGCAGCAACTGTTGAGGTGCACTGCAAACAAGGCCACCGCAAAAAGATTGCACCGGCCAGCTGCTGCTTACTGCGATTATGCATCAGGGACTTGCTGAAACACTTTTACAGCAGGTCAACCAGTTAGCCTTCCCTAAAAGTGAAAGGGAATATTATTGATATTTGATATAATAAAACGGTACTCACCCAATTCATTTCAGAGATCTGGGATCATGTTGATGTCACTACAATAAAGTCCAACAGCACAAGAAACAAAAGCAGGCAGATGATCAGACATGTTGAAACCAGGTGTTCTTTGTTTGTTTGTGGTACTGTCAGAGACATGATCCAGAAACCCCACTTTGAAGATCCATGGGTTTGAAGGCTTGTCACATGCCAAAAGTACTGCACACAGCGGCTTGCATAAAGACAGACATTTACAAGTCCAGAGGGTTATTAATGTGGAAATAAGTTTATCCATGTGGCCAACATTGTGTTGCAGGAAAAACTGACACAGATTCAACTTCTTGATGGAGCATTTTGTGTCAGCATGGCGACCCTTGTAATGTAGTTTCATTTATATGCATTAGAGGTTTTGTTTTTTTATGTTGTGCTAAAGTCTGTCACACAGAACACAGTTTAAAGAAGCCAACAGCATAGCCATATTTTCTGAATCCCTTAATTGGAGGTAAAACTGATCATAACCACAAATTTATCAGATCAAAGATCAGTGATAATCTCTTAAAACCTCAGAACTATGTCTGTTTTATTTATTTAAGTAAAATTTCATTTATTTATTTAAGTATTAAGTCACGAATTTACAAACCTTATATCCTCAGGCACTTGTTACAGCAACACGAACCTAGATGATGATGTTTGTGTGTAGTAATTTCATTGAATGCATTTATATTATCTTCAAAATAAAGACAATTAAAAGTAATTATTACAATAATTACAATAATTACTAACAGCGGGGTTTGTTTAAAACCTGTATCAATGCCTAACTGCTTGTGTTTCATCTCCTGCTTGACTTTTCAGTGTTTAGTCCATTTTCCCAGATTTTAGCAATTAACATGCAGCATGCAGTGTTATTATTTTTGATGGGAATGATGACCAAAACTACAAAAATAACATCCAAGTGTTTATAAAATCACCATTTCCATTTAAAGGTGAAAAATTTTCCTCATAATTTTTGTTTGCCCTTCTCTTTCTCACACTCGCTAGCCTGTCTAGAGTGTAGAGTTGTACGCTGTGCATCCTGACCGCCCAAAGCTCCAGTCAGAGACATGTAATAGATGAGAGGGCTGTGACCCTGGCTGCATGTGTAAATAATCTCCATTCTTCTGCTATAAAAGGAGACAGGGGCTCCCTGAATCACTGCAACATGCAGACAGACCTCTCGTGGCAATGTTTTCTATGAATGCAAATGCAGACACACACGTGCATGAGCAGAAAATATAAACATTGCTCATGCTCAAATACTACACATTTGCTTTTGCAATCCCTCTGCATCTGCCTCTCCATGCAGCCATCTCTACTGCTTAACCATGCTTTTTACTCTTCATCTTTTTACACTTCTGATCCATATTATTCCCAGTTTGTTCTGTCTCTTTTCAAATTGTCTCCACTTTTACTCCTCCATTTTACAACTGGAGATGATATTCAACTTTTAAAACAGAGGGAACAAGGAAGGAAAAAGCTGTAAGATGAAAAATGTTAGCAGGTGTGAACAGGAGAGTGGGAGAGAGAAGCTTGTAGGAGAGAGAGCAGAGGGAGTTTGAAGAGTCCAAATTTGAGAAATATTGATGTTGAGGAGAGAAGCAGAGAGCACAGAGGACTAGGGGAGTTCACTCGTTGTCTACCCATGTAAGGCCAAAAGCTCAGAGAGAGCCCTGAGTAGTAAATCATCAGAGCTGTACACCACCCCTGCTCTTTAGTAACTCTATTACACTTACTCAGACAACACAACATGAACTATTGCATGTGTTCATTTAGCCAGTTCTGTCAAACTTTGCTGTGCAGGTTCTGCTATCGTTTAAAAGTAACTCCACACCACATACCTTTTAATGCTATTTAAAAAAAAAACAACCCCCCCCCCCCCCCAAACAGTAGCTAGCTACAAAAAAAGATATTATCTGCATAGTGTGCATATATTATTTATATTTATGCTTTTCTCACCTAAAACATTGTCATATCAAAAGCTCAAAGCAGAAGCTTTGATTATACAGCATGGATGGAAAAGGTTGAGTTGTCTTCTGATGATATAATATTTAGATTTGCATTGACCCCACTGTTTTATTATGTGCCAGACAGCATTATAAAGGAAGACAGACAGTGAGACAAGCAAAGTGGACAAACCAAAAGCAAAGAATCATGTGTGCTATAAAATTGACACAATGTTGCCATTATGTTTTTCTTATGTGTAACTGAAATGGATGCCTAAATGTAGAGTCCATTTTCTGCTCCGAGCTGTGCCTTGGAAACATAACTAACACAATCAGTCTTATTAGAATGTCAAAGTGTCCCCTGAACGGATACCGCACTGTGCAGCTGTTTTTGAGAGCAGACTGATAGCTCCCCAGTGAAGGAGGATGATCAAGGGTGTGAACTACTCCTCTGTTTGTGTGTGCGTGTGTTTGTTTTTTAGGGTGGGGAGCAGGAGAAATTAGTTGTGTGGGAATGTTTGGTGTATCTCCAAGCCCAAGCCCCACTCTCCCTAACCTCCTCTTACATGCAGTTAGGATGAATACTAACCTAAGTTGCACAATCTTTTATTTGCTTGATTTTAGTAAAGGATGCATGCAATGCATTATTATGTTGCTGAGAAACCTAGCCTGTAATTAGATTTTCCCACCAGGGTTGTGCAGAAATTTTGAGCTCCAGTTTTATGTTTTTCTTTGACATTTTTGGGAAATGCACTGATTTGCTGTCTTGCTGAGATAATAAGATGGATACCACTCTCTTATCTGTCTGTGAAGTATGCTTCTGGACCAAGTTAGCTTAGCTGGCGTAATAACTGAAAACATGGGGAAACAGCTGGCTTGGCTATATGCAAGGGCAAAAATATCTTTCTATTGACACTGATTATTGAATTATGTCCTATTTTTTATGGGACATTATATTCTGGACTGTTTCTTGGCTAGCAGTGGCATTTTACACAGAGCTGGGGCAACACAGTTCGCCTTATTTCCAGTCTTTGTGCTAAGCTAAGCTAACAGGCTGCTAATCTTTTTCTCATAACGCCGTACGCCATGTGTTGTGTTTTGATATTTATCTACTCAGAAGTTTGAGGAACTGTGGTATTTTTGGTGTTTTTTTTTTTTTTTTATCTCCTCCAGGTTCTGACCACATTCGTGAGAAAGATGGCTTGTGGTCGGTTTTGGTGTGGTTGTCCATCATGGCCGCTAGAAAACAGGGAGTGGAGCAGATTGTCAGGGAACACTGGGCCAAGTTCGGACGTAACTACTTCTGCAGGTAAAAAAAGCAAAATAATCGCTGTGAACCCGGAGCAGAGCTTTGATAATGGATTTGATCGTCAGCCTGTTTTTTCGTTAATTCGTCTCTTCGTTGGCCACTTCTGGTTGTTGGTCCTCTTTCTCTGTTTGAGTCATTATTTCTTCAACTTACTTAAATCTACATGTCCTGAGACTGACTTAATGCTTCCCAGTTCCCAACAGCCTCAATCCCTTGTATCCCAACCAAAGCCAAATATGTCTCTGAGGCCTTCACCTTCTTCCGTTTCTCCTCCACTTTTCCTCGCTGGTTGTCACTTGTTCTTATTTTAACCTGTCCCCTGTGAGACGCAGGGATAGTTACTGCAGTCAGTGTTCCCACTGACAGTTGTTGCAGCTATTCATGTTCCCACAGAGAGGTTTCCTAATCGGATGCAGATTTCCCACAACATGTAGACTGAGAGGACATACAGGACAGGGCATGAACCAGAATTCAAAAAAGTCTGTAAAACATAAACATCTGTCATCATTTTGAGGAAACTCAACCAGTCACCCTGACAAACTTTGTCTCTTTCAGTTTAGAGTCATTTTTAGGTCCAACTGAAATACCATGAACTGATGCCTCTGACTTTTGTTGTTAAGGCATTCAACCAACTTGTATAAGAGAAAAAGATTTGATCATATGCACCAAAACACAGTATTTTAAAATGTTTATCAGTTTTTCCTCAAAGCATTTCCCCTCAATGTCTTTAAACAATAGTTGTGGTTTTATTGCCTTTGTGTGTTTGTGACTGTGTTGGTGGCGTAGGTGTCTCGCTGAGCATTGATGTATTTAAGTGTTGGTGTTTTTCAGGTTTGACTATGAAGGCCTGGACCCACGTGCAGCCTTTTATCTGATGAGGGATCTGGAGGCAGTAATCTCAGACAAAGCGTTCACCAGTCAGAAGTTTGCCGTTGGAGACCACATATACAGCGTGGAGAGGGCAGACAACTTTGAGTACATCGACCCCGTTGATGGAACAGTGGCTCGAAACCAGGTCAGTTGAGGCTAAGGGGAAAATGTTGTCTATGTCCCATGTAAGAGGGATATAGATATAGGGATGTAGACTGTGTAATGAAATTAGCATCACCTCAGTGATGCTCATTCTCAAAACTCAAGAAGAAAATAAATTTTTGATTGAATTTTGATAGACCCAGTAGTTATATTACAGCTGCTGTAATATACTGTAGATATCTAAGCTAGAACTTAAAAATGGATCTTTCATTTTCTGAGATCTACACATTTATATTTGATTTTTATAAGAAAAGGATAGAGTATAAAATGTGCTTTATTCCCAAATTTATGTATGAATGAATGTTTGTTGCTAGACTACTGTAGCATATCACACCTGGATGTACCTGCTCATCCAGGTTAAAAGTTGCTCACCCTGTGTCTGTGATGGTTACCTTTGAATTCCATGCTACCACATGAGCATGAATGCCTCAAGTGAAATGAAGTGCAGATAATTGCAACAGCAGCGAAAAACTAAAAGAAAAGGAGTATTCCCCTGGTACGATTTGAAGATGAGGAGAAAGGTATGGTGCTGTATCATAAAATAAGCTGTATGGAAACCACTACAACTGTAGTTGTTGCCAACCCGCCAAGTGCCAGCGGGTGTTTTGTTGCATCTTATGGCATCTTCTCTGGCTTCAGATGAAACGTGTGTTGCTCATGTTATCAGTCTGTGTCTCAGGTCAGGTCCTTGGGTTTTCATGAGGTCAGGTCTGTGCGGAGACATTTTCGACATGCACGCACACTTGTGGTAACACTTTCTCTGTGCTCTCTTTCAAACACACTCACTCACTCATCAGCCTCCTGCAAGCTAGACCACACACTGTGCTCCGATGTTGTCTCAATAGAGACGTTCCATGTTTGGACATGACAGTCTACCTTCCACCTTCAAACCATAAACATATGCATACACACCCCTTACATACAGCACATATTCCTACACACACTGATAACTCCCTCAATCAGTAAACCCTCCCCATCCTCCCCCTCCCTCCCTTCATCTCTGTGAAGTTTACCCAGCTGACTCCCTCTGTTCTGCCCAGAAATGTGTGGAAACTCCTGGCGTCGACGCTTCTTTGCCCCACCTAATACCACAGATACACACACTCTGCATTTTTGTGTGCACTGTCCGTCAGTCCAGTTGTCCCTTTGCACAAGTGTGAACGCGTGCGTACACTTGCATGGCCTACACGTGTTCACACTTGTGTTCACTGTCAAGGTTGTGCCTACAATTTGTTCGTCTACCTCACCTTATGTACCTTAGCAGCAATAGAGGTCTCACTGTGAATTACTCCGACATGTTACCATGGTTACAGCAGCTCCACAGCTAGTTAGTCAGTCACCCCAGAATGTGATTTAACCTCACTGGCAAATCCTCAGCATCCCAGTCGCCCCAGTGTGTGTTATTACAGCACACATTCCTCCCAGGACAGAATTATATCAGCTGTCGTCTCACTTGCAGTCTCTCCACTGCAAGTGTGTTTGAAGGGGGGAAAAGTTGGCATGAGCAAACACACACACACACACACACACACACACACACACTCAGGACAGAGTGAGGGGGATTTACGCAGCATTGGCATGGCAGCCTTTTGTAGTTGGCTACTGAATTCATTTTGGATTGTTTGCACATCTCAGACAGATAGACAGTGGCTGGATGGATGAATAGATAAATAGATAAAGATATCATTGCTCTAGAGCCTACATTATACCTGAATGCAGATAATTTCAGCATTGTTTTTGTGCAAGTTATGAAAAATGCATTATGTCACAACAAAGTGTTTTTCAGCTTTGAGCAAATAAACTTTGTTTTGTTTATTTCATACAAATTACAGTCCATAGCTTATAAATCTATCTTTTTTGCTAGGTGTCTATCCGCCTACTCATACTATACTACATATAGTGCCTATACATTTTGACATTAATATAAAATATAAAGGTGTAATTACAACAGTAGCACAGCCACAGCAAATCAAATAAATTACACCTGATTCAGAAGCTGATATTTTTTTCATTTTGAGATTTGCTAAGTTTGCTACCCTTACTAGCTTGATTTTGAGCTTATTTGTCCATCATGTCTGGACTGATGCTTTATTTACTTGAGTAGAATAACTAGCTGGACTGCCATGGTTTCAGCTCATTAAAATAGATAGTTGTTATTTGCAGATAACAGCAACATAAACTTAGTTTTAGCACTCTTGCCAGAGCATTTTGAGTCCTATGATTAATACATCCATGGTGCTGTGCCATAGTCTGAAAAAGTATCCCATCATACCCATCATTTGGCTCCTTTTTCTGAAAATAAATGCCTATTTTTATGGAGGAGGCAAGCACAAATTGAAATCCTTTTTATATTGATTCAATCTCTGGTTTGGCTTTTTTCATCATGGCGTTTATTGTGCATTTAAAATGCTGTTTTCACAGAAACTTCACATTTATATGTCACGCTTTTTTTTTTATTGAGCAGCATGTCAAAAGGCCTGCCAGTTTAGCCAGTTCAGACTAAAAATGACTGTTTGTATTTTGTATTGCTAGATAAGGTTAGATAGACAGAGACAGACGCACTGTGGCTGGTATGCGCTCCTCTCAAGGCCCCTGAGCTTTGCAGCCGACATTGTTTTTAACAGGCATTAGTCAGACTCCTGATAACTGCTACTCTATTGTTAGAGATGAGCTGACACACTCACAAAAAGAAAGACAGGCAGACAGACAGACGGGTGGACGGACATCTCTTATTATCACTGTCTCTCCTCACCCGGACTTTGACATGTTATACTCCCGAGCTAAAGTCAGATTAGGAGGAAGGCGAGTGGATCAGAGTTACTTTACTTTTATTACCACAGTCTATAAGCGATGAAGCTGAGTCACAGTTTGAGGAGATTAACAGCTATCGGTCTGAGATGGGTTGCTGGGCAGGCACCCACTTGACTTTTTACTCCTACACCTCCTACAACACTCCACACTTGTATGTTATTGAATGTTTTGATAACACTGCTTTGGACACTTTCCAAGGGACAGAGTGTCATTTCAGGTGTCCAGGGTGTGTTTTATTTAAACCACTGGGACATTTTTCTTATTCATGCTACTTGTTTTTCTCAAAAGATATTGCTGCCTTTCACCCTAAGCTTGACTTTTGCTCTAATGGGATAAAGGGAAGAGGCGCTGTGGAATTTAGGACAGATAAGAGTCATCACAGATCCATTAGTCAAAGAGTCTTATCTTCCTTACGTCAGCCAGCAAGAGTTACCCCAATGCAAGAATATCCTGTTTTTCCTGAAAATGTTGAGGTTAAGTTGAAAGAGTTGACAGTAGAGGCTGTCGAGGCCTTTGAAAATGTGATATGATGCTCTGAGTGGTCGAGAAGTTCTCCACTTTGTGGAAATGCAACCTTATGAGCCACTGAACAAAATGTGTTATCCTAGAAATGAATGTTTATAATGCTTAACACTGAAGACCCAGAGTAGTAATGACCAAACATATAACTTTATAGCTAGTACTACAGAGGATGTCTGCAAGGAGAACATTGTGAGGGAATCCTGGCTGAACGCAGTCCCAACAAAACACACTGTGATAGTGACATCTAGTGGATATTTATAGTTACTGTATGTTTTTTCCCTTCATTACAGCCATAACCATTTTTTTCCTTTTATATTGCTATTTTGCATGATTAGAAATTGATAAATTGTTGATTGTGTTCCATATTATATTATCTAATAATTAAGTATCCTATTTTAAGTCACAGTGCTCAAAGATCTTTATTATATGAGGAAACTCATCATGGATTTCTGTGTTGTATCTAGAATTAAACTGTATATTAGTTCAGTATGTAGTGTAGTACAATACAGAAACTATAATTCATCAAACAGATGTACCAAACTTTTGCTTGTGGCTTTTCTCCATTGTATATTAATATGAACTGAGTACTTTTCCTTTAGCTGTTTGTGACAGTAATAATGGATTTTCTAACCTGTGGTGGGCATTTGTCAAACAGAAAGTAAGTCAGGAAGTAGAAAATGAACATTAATAACTAAATTAATAAAGAAAACATTGGTTTTTATGTTTCTAGGGATTAAGGATTGTCTTCACTGACGCAGCCCGTCTGGTGTTTCGGATGAGTGGAAGCGGAGGAGGGATGGGTGCCACCATACGTATTTACGCTGAGAACTTCGAAAGAGATCCTGAGAGACAAAACAGAGAGACACAGGTAGAGAGAGTGTGAAGGTGTATCTATGAGATTATATCTGTGTTCGTGTGTGTGTGTGTGCATGTTTGTCTTTGTAACTTTACAAGGCTAGTACCTGAAATGTTGTTCCGTCATCCAAAATGAATCTGATATGCATTTTCCTAGACAATTTCATTACCATAAAACAGATAATGCCAGATCTTTGTTGACTTATAACATAGCAATTGCAAGAGACGATAGAATAGATTGTTTCAAGTGTATAGATGTATACAGTTGTTTACATTAGGAGAGAATACAGTGATCTTACTAATACAGCC
The DNA here is from genome assembly GCA_008933995.1 of Datnioides undecimradiatus. NCBI lineage: Eukaryota > Metazoa > Chordata > Actinopteri > Lobotiformes > Datnioididae > Datnioides > Datnioides undecimradiatus. The sequence continues at coordinate 6,937,220 of WARS01000015.1, read as the reverse complement.
TGTGCTGCAATGGTGAAATGCCATGTCATGATCATAGAATCACTGTGCAATGCAGCTTCATGTGACAGTATTATTGAAGTTGATTGACCTGTAGACTTTGGAGTGATTAGCAACACAAGCCTCTCATGTTGTTATGGATGTTTGAATAGGTAGTGTACTTTAACCATACTCAGGGGTTATAAAGCTGCAGTCATGATGGCGAGCCAGACCCATTAAGGTTTGGCCACCCAACCATACAACTTCATCAAACAGTGGGTGCTTTTACTGAGAGTGACGACACTGTTTTGTCCCATTCTTTCCTCCATCTAGGACATTTAGAAAACAGCCAGTACCGTCTTTAGCTTCCATAGTCAGTCTTGAACACCAAGGTTTATTGCATTTGAGCATTCTGGGTAAAGCAATAATTTAAACTTTATTTATGTGCAAACAATTAAAGCTTAGCAGCAAAATACAACAATAATGTCACAGAAAAAGGTGTCTTTATTCATCACGTATGTTTAACACAATCATTTTATTTTCCTTGTCTCTGTTATGTGACCTATCCTGAACCCTTGGAATCTGTCATTTATATTAGACAATAAATTCAGTTCCTAATCATTCTGCTCCTTACCCAACACACATAAATCATCAGACATAATATACATGATTAGACAAGGTGCTTATTGGGTTAAAAGTACTGCCTATACTTTATAGGTACAGAGGTTATCTCTGTCTTTACATTTCGAGAACTTCAGAATTTCATGATGCTGTATATATAGAGGCTGCATGTGTTTCAGTCAGTCTGCATGACATCATTAAAATCCTCACTTTCAGTCATTAATTCAGTTTGACATTACAGTTGTATTTGCATGCTTACTGTATATTGTATAATTTGCATGGGTGTGTGTGAATTATTCCATTGCACAGCCACCTGCACTGACTTGTTAACAATGACACCATAACACACAACTCACGAACACTGTACACGTTGTATGAACACTGAATTTTTCTGACTCTGGTTCACTCTTCAGATTTTTTTTACATTTCATTCAAAAACATGTTTTAAATTTTTCAAGATCCACATGGCCTGGTTTGATCACCTGTTAGAAAGAAACTCAACATTTCCTCACACCTAATGTCTTTATTACACCACAGTGGACACATTTCATGAATGAACCTGTCCTTAACAGGTAACAAGACCTGACTGACAAACAAGGTTAATGCCTCTGTAAAGTGCTCCTGATGACTCATGTTTTTACAGGGTTTGCTTGACATGAGCAGTATCTGCTCTGGAATCTGTTTATCTGCATCATGTTTTTAAGCCGTACACTCACATGATATCCACTATGCCCTCTGCGTGCTGCCTTTCACAACCAAACAAAGTCTAGATCAATGTCTGCTATTGCTGCTTAACTACTGTAATTAAGTGTGAGAGCCTCAATGTTGGGCCATAGTCTCATAGTTATGTAGTTATTAAGCTTTGCTAAGGATGCTTGTAATAAAAACAGATGATTTTCCGAAGAAAGTTTTGGATGCAAGGTGATTTTGTGCAAAATGGAATGAAATTTTTAAAAATGTAATTAAATATAAATAGATTTTCCAAAAGGGAAAAAGATTTTATTCTATAAATGTCCTCCTGTCTATTTTATTTGTCTAAGCCCGTCAAATGACTGACCATCTCAGCTGAATTCATGGTGATGCTACAGATTAACAGGGTCAAAGTGAAACAAACAAACTGACAGGAAGTGAAGCCTGGAGGGAGAATCTTTAAAGCTGAGAGAACATTCTTATCATGAATGAAACTCTTTCTCCAAATCACAAACTTTCTTCCCCAGATGATGCAAAAACCTCAACTGCTGTGATGTTGTTCCTCACTGCAGGTGGTGCTCGGCCCTCTCATTGCAATCGCCCTGAAGATCTCCAGCATCCATGAGAGGACAGGACGCCGTGGCCCTAATGTCATCACATGAGCAGCCAGGAGAACACATGCACGCACACACACACACACACATGCATCCACCTGCTCACACTGAGAAAAACACACTTATAATACTCTCTCCTGCGCTTGTCTTCCCTTTTTTTAAAACCCTGCGTCACTTCAGTCTCATTTTTTCATTTTTCTTCGAATGATGACTGAACTGAGGGTGCTTAGAGAGCTTATCCTTCAAACAGAAAGTTAATGTTTTACACTGTTGTCGCAGTTGTTTATTGACCACCATCATCTGTCAGCCATAGAAAACAAGGGGTAGTGGTAGAGAACAAAATTCATTGTCTAAACCAGGGAGGCTATTTAATTATTGCCATGGATGAATGAAAAAATAAGCAAACACATTATGAATGTGCAAACTGCCTGTTAATGCTTATGGCTTGCTTTTATTAAGACTTACTGACTATGGGAACCGAAGAGAATCTGCCATTGTTAAATTCACCAAGCTGTTTTTGTACAGCAGCGCAGTGTTCACCCTTCATAGTATCTGTCCTTTCATATATGTGTTTCTTCACTGTGTTTCTTTTTCGACCATTTCATACAGAAGTAATCAAACTGTTTAAGTGTAAAATAAAACAGGCTTTGCAACACAACTGATATATAAGTGAATTGCAATTAGTAGTTGTTTGATATAGCATTAATATTAATGCACATCTGGAGTTAAGTAGTGGTGAGAAGTTGTCTGTCATGGTTGCTTCCTAAGGACAGAGTATTCAAAATGTAAAATAATAAAACAGCAAATGAAGTAAGGGGTAATGAAAACTGTTTGATAATAAGGACTTTTTCTTTAATTTTTGAGTTTAGGCCTTTAGGAATGCAGTATAACCATATTTGAATATATTATTTCTTTTTATTTTTACCCAAATAAACTTTTTTTTGTGTGTGTAGTGCTTGCCTTTTTATAATTGAATCAGACACGTCTAATGGGGGGCAAATAAAAATACGTGGCTGTAAGATACGTTGCCCTTGGGCACTTTTGGATTTTAATTAAACAAATTCCTCATCATTAAGAGCACCGTGTTGTGCCAGTAGTATATATCATGTGGTGATTGAACATCCTTGAGGAAATGGAGGCTTTTGTTCGCCGAGCACAGCACCTGCGTTTGAACCGAGTGTGAAATGTGTTGAAGCTGTTGTGTTGAGATAAGAAATGAAGAGGGTTGATCTTTATACGGCCTGAATGAGACACGCAGAGCAGGAACTCATAAACACACTGATTACCGTCATTATCAGTTGACGATATGCCAGTGGATATCCGCAAGGATGTGTTCACTCAGTCAGCCAGACATTACCTGTCAGCCGTTACAGGTTATTGCCCCATCCAACTGTTTTATAATGTCAGGGGTTATTTCTATGATTGGATGAGGATCAATGCCAGTTTATCACCTTTTGAATTTGTCGCTATGAGGACAGTTTGGGTTTTAGCTGAAATTGTTCATGTGGCAGAGACAAGTGGCTAATAGGCATTGGCATGATGAGGTGAACACATTTCTTTAGAGAGCTCAGTAATTAGGATCCACCTTTTTTCATTCATAATGTCCATGAAAATGAACGAGCTCCAAAGTTGCAACACATTGTATCTTTATCGTGGTGAACTTTTCAACTGAACTGACTGTGCTTGAGAGAGTACTCATAACCTATTAAATCAGTTTGTTAGGACGCACCTCAAACACAGTAACATGCACACAGCACAGTCAAAGACATTATCAGCCTTAATAAGAGCCATAGTAAACAGAAATGCTATGAATGAACCCCTGACACGGTTGCAAATCATTTTTGCTCTGTAACCAAATTAAAACCATTTAGTATTTCTATTTATAAAGCCATCGTGGGCAGACTTCAATTACACACTGAACGAAAATGTTAGTGCAACACTTTTGTTTTCTCTGTTATTTTTCTTACACTGAAATAAAAGATGTAGGACATTTTCTATGCACGCAAAAGGCTCATTTCTCCTAAATTCTATGCACAAATGTGTTGAAATGTCACATCATAAGTCATGCATCTGGACTTTTTATGCTGCCTTCTGGGACAAATCCCACCTTGTTAAAAAAAAAAAAAAGTTGTGGTGGCTGATTTGTGTGTATGGATAAAATTCCCAGTTCAAGTGCAAAGGGCAACATTTGTTGCATCTTGTCTGCTTCCAGCTTTGCTTCATTTAATTTTGTGTAATTCAGTCATTATTGTTGCAGAATAATCAAGAGTGCTTACTCTCCTAATTGAAGTATTATAATTAAAGTATACTAGTATACTAAAAGAAACTATGAGGCTGTCTGGATTCACTTTTGAATATTAATTTCTGAGCATGTTTTGCTCTAAAATGTCTTGAGTAGTCTGAAAAGACACAGTCATGATTTATAATGCAAGACAAGTCTACTAAGGACCGGCTATATATTGAGAAAAAAACAGTTTGAGCACAAGTACCTCTTATAACAACATATTTTATTACACATAAAGCAAATCACTAGGAATAGAAGAAGCATTATTCACTCCCATATTAACAGCTGCACTATACTTATAAACTTAACAGAGTGCTTGATTTTAATAGCATATATTACCCATGTTTATATATAAACGTTTAGCTTATAAAGTGGAGCTACAGAACAAATAAAACTAAGTGCTGCATGTTAGTTCATACATACTGGTTTAATACTGTTTTTGTTTTCAAACCAGCAAATAGTTCTGCAACTCATATGTGCAGCTCATCCTTGCTTTAGGAAAACCACTTGAGCAACATCAACACAAAACCACGGTCAAACCCAACAGGCCGTGCCCCTTGAAACACCTCCGGCCAGAAGTATGTGAACATACTGAGGGGTCAGCGCAGGCATTAGTATTCAGAGGCTGAGCCCCGGGTGTAGATTGATGGCACAACATGTTGAACAATCCAACCTCTCCCATTTTTCTGGAGCTCTCTCTTTTAGCTCAGTCGGGACTTAATGTCTATCAGCGAGCTCTTTTCTCTCTGCTTGTCAGGCATTTAAAAAAACTTTCATCCTTCCATGGACAGTGCCTCCCTCCGCTCCTCTGTGTCCACATTCCCCTGCTGGATACGCTCTACCTGACTGTAACGAGGTGGCTGCTCCCAGCTCCGTGTGCAGTCTGGAGCCTCCGAGCTGTCCTGGCTGTACAGAGGAGGAGCAAGGCTCACCCCGTCAACCACAACCACAAATTCAGGGGGTGTTTCAGGACCGATCTGGCTTCTTTGAGACTCCTCATATGATGGAGGGAAGGATCTGCAGAGGAAAACACACCCAGTACATTAGGAGCACTAGAATATATAAACATTTTAATAGTTTATTTGCTGGGGACAATTTTCATAGTTCAACAGATAAAATAACCATGTGGGAGATGTGCAGGCCACATGCAACCTTAAAACAGAATAATAGTTTAAAAGAGAGTTTGGATAAATGATTTTATGTAATGTAAGAACTTCTCTTTGTAATGACTTTGATGCTAAATATAGTTTTTTTTTCCCTTGTGGTGCACAAGTCATCAGTTCATCAAAAGAAGAGGAGTAACCTAATATTAGTATTATATTAATATAGATTAATATTTACTTCTATATTTACAGCAACTATTTTGCAATAGTAATTCAATTTGTGTCTACCTGCGGTCAGAATGGGTCTTACCTTTCAATAGTGTAGATCTGGATGCGCTGTTCATGTCTCTGTCTCTGGTAAATCTTGCTCTTCATGCTGTGGCAGATGGTCCAGAAGACTCCGATGAGCACAGCCAAAAAGCCGGATGTGATCATGATGTAGGCAGGGATGACCCATGAAGTGTACCTGTACTCCGTCTGCAGGGACACCAGGTAGGCCCCGCCACAGGTCAGCAAAAATCCCACACCAGGCAGGACCATACGGGCCAGGGACCACAGCTGCTTCTTCACATTCATGATCATTGAACTCACTTGCTTCTTCTCTATCTGAGCTTCCAGTTGCCTTTTTCTTCTTTTTCCTGTCCTCTGATGGAGAGGAGTACCTCCAAGAGGCCTAATGACGCTGAGTCTTATGGTTTGATCTCTTCAGTACCTGTTCAGGGACAATTTTAGATTTGTTTTCCAAGTTTAAGTATCAACAAATGTAGCTGCAGCTGAAGGTGTGTGAATCTATGAAAATGTCTTAAGACATAAGGGGAGGTGGCTGAGACATTCCTGCCCTCTTGGTTGTTTATTAACGCAGTATTAATCTGGGGTCAGAGAGATGAGAATGATAGGGCTGCTAGTGAGACAAGAAACACTTTCAGAGAAGATACTTTGGGCTGATGGTTGATAAGACAACAGCATGACAATAGACTAAACTTCACAATGGACAGGTGTGACAATGCACTGTTTAAAATGACATCAATCTTCTAGATTTTTGAATTAATTTTAATTTCTTCTATTCTTCGTAGCTCTGGAGCTGAACAAAAAGGTGTCCCAGTCAGTGTGAGTTAAAGCTGTTTAGGAGAAAACATGATATTATATACTTACACTCACTTGCTCTACTGTAAATAATAATAAGTTTATTTTTAAAGCAGCATTCTGCTCATAGGTAAACAGATAACAAGTAAGTGCAGCGATAGATAAGATTAGATAAGAATGTTATAAATAAGTGAACTCTTTAAGCTTTAATAAGGTAAGTGAAATTTAAGTACAGGAAATATTTCCATACATAGGAGGTAACCAGAAGAGATGATCTGATACCGCATCACATAACAAAAAAGTACAAAATGTATTGGATAACATGCAAAAAGCTGCAGTGATGACTCTAAAACAACCAAAAAACATGACATTAATTAATATTTTACAGGAAAAGGCAAACTAATTCAACGGCAGTGCCAACATTTTTTATTAAATTGAACATTACATTTAATTGAAATTAAATTGTTTTTATTTTGATTTAATCGGTACATTATATGAGTGAGTGTGGTGAAATGGCAGCTAGTTTAAAGTTAAACAACAAACAGGGTCTGATTTCTCGATTTGTCTTTTACAGTTTATATATGTAAGAAACACACACAAACACACAGTCGTGATAATTTTTGTTTACTTTTATAACTCACAAGTTAATTCTTTGTACATGTTGTATTTTATGTGTCTAAAATAAATGTGAATATTATGCAAGTTGTTAAAGTTGACCTGATTTCCACTAAATTGCACATACAAAGTGAAAATATATAGATATAGATAAGATACTAAAACAGGAAAGAAATCATTTAGCTTTTGTGCTGGAACCTTTGAAATATATTTACAAATGAGCCAAAAACTCCCGAACAATTAACAGCAGTACATTATTTTTAGTTATCCTTTATTGATAATTGACATATTGCAACACTGGACTCCTTCTAGCTTTAACAAAATACCCAAAGCAACAATATTTAAGTGGACTTCAAGTAAGCAATGTCTGTATCAATATTAGGAAATTCATCTTTAGGTTGATGGATGCTACTGAGTCACCTCAACCAGCAACGCAGCTGGCAGTGAGCCGACATTGTGAGACAGTTTGTTCTTGTAAAATGTTGCACAACATTTTTGTCTGACACAGCACAGTGCAGAAGTCATAAGGTTATTCTTCCATAAACCTGCTTTCGCGTATCTGGAAATTGGCTCACATGTGCACAGCATGACTGTGCACTGAAGAGCAAACCTGACATTTCATTTTTATACAGTCATTTTCAGTCAAAATGATTGAAATTTGTTTGGCTTTATCATTAGCACTCATGTAGCTATATTTATTTATGAACTGTATTTTTGAAGAAGAATTTAAAGCAATTAATTGAGAGTTCTGTCTGTACTTTGGTCATGATGCTTAAATGAGTTGTAATGTTCAATCTTTCTTTACAGTGACAATATGACTTCCTTGTTACATAAAACTGAATAATAAACCATGCAGTAACAGAGCCACATCTGGAACAAGGTCAGGTGCTCAAAACACCATTTCTTGTATTTTCTATTCAGGTCATCTGTTGATCTTTCCTTTCATCATCATTTTATAAGTTTACTTTTATATGATATATGATATGATATTCTGTATTCTTAAAACTTCTGTGCAAATGCAATGGTTTTTGGATTGTTTTTTTTTAATGTATGGCTATCTTGAGCTCTGCAGAGATGGGTAATATACAAACAATCTAACAACAACAATCTAATCTTTCTATCTCTCTATCTATCTATCTATCTATCTATCTATCTATCTATCTATCTATCTATCTATCTATCTAGACTATATTGCATTCTGCTATTGGACATGCACACTTTCTATTTGTCCTTGACCTACAGCCTCCACACCTCACTCCTTTTTTTTATTGGTAAACATCATTATAAGTCATCATTTAATGACTCTTCATTATGAATGGTGCAGTAGGCTATTCTTGGATGTTATTATGAATGAAATCCATCCACACCTCCTCTATGGTTGTTTGGAGTGCAGCACAGTTATCAGAGCTGTTATTGGCACTCTGAGAGTGTAATGCTTTTATGAACCTTATCAGTCTTATCAGTGGAGTTAAATCCTCTGAGCTCAGCCTGGGTAGTTTCTAGAAATTGCACCACGGTGATGTTTTTCGACAGGTTAACACACCCCTGTGTCTGATGCACCATGTTAGATAGAGTATCGTCTTTTTAATAGGCAGGAATTACCAAGTAATGAGCGTTAATAGTGCCAATTATACCTCTTAAGCAGATTCTAAATCTTTGTGGCTGATCTACACATTCAGCAGTGTGTCGCAACTGGCAGTGCCCTATCAGAAGGAAAACTGTGGCACTTTCGACAGCGCAGGTACTTTACTCTTTGTTGAAGATGACGTTAGCAGCATGTCCCTCAAGAGAAACACAATTTTGACGACTTTATCTACAGCGCTGTTATCACAAAGTCTGGAGCAAATGTGCTGACCTGTAGGAGAAAATAAACTCCTAAAAACATGAGAGTGACACTGCAGTATGCTGCACGTATAGAGCAGATAGTCAGCAAATAATCAGAGACGAGTGTTCACCTGTGCTGTAATTTTCATATGGGAATGCATTATTGCTCATGGGGATTTCAGTGTCTGTGTCATTGTAACACATCTACTGTAGGTAAGAAATCCTATTTCAAAGTGTTTTTCCTCCGTTCCTCTGGAGACTTGTTTTATTTGTATGAAATCACTGTATTCAACTGTGTGTTTTGGGGCCTTTGGGAGAGCACATTGGAGGGATCTGTTGGTGGGCTGATATGCACCTGTTTGGCACGCTGCAGAAAAGTGTGTGTGTGTGTATGTGTGTGTGTGTGTGTGGTGGGGAAGGTTTTAAAAAACAGCCTCATTATGAGGGTCTCTATCATGAACAGATTAGTTGACATTATCTTGGGTATTATTAGAGCTTTACAGCTGCTCCGCACAGTAGCTAGAAGATAACACTGACTGGTTAGGTAGGTTTAGTCCAAAAACTTTGGCAGCAGTTGGTTCTCTGAAATTAAAAGACAACATGACAACAGTATTTTCTCACTTACTTACCACCAATGTAACCCAGCCACTGATCAGCAATAAACTGAAGGGGAAAATAACATTACATATGCAGAACATACACCTTAGCAAGTCTTTAGAGCTGATAGAAAGATAAACACTTTTCCTCCAAATGATATTTTTCTCATTTGATGTGTTGATGTTGATAATGGCAGTATCAGTGTTAAATATTTATTTGAGTTGAAGGCCAGAGCATTTGGTTACAGAGTTTTCACATTCATGAAACAATTCAGAGACTGCTCATGTCCAGTATGGGAGTCTCTGACACAGACTGTCTGAGGTGCAAAACAAAAAAGCAAGCTGAATGTTTTGTGGCCCCGACACACACAAAGTTGTGATGCATGTATGGTGTAAAAGATTGAAAGTATAACTACTACACTACTGTCATAAAAACACAGGGAAGTATGAAGTATCTTACCATTTAGAGGCACATAAAGGCCAAATAATTTTTTAGCACATAGGACAGCCTATACAGCACTGCATTGTGTTTTGTTTACCAGAAGAGTACCCAGGAGAACACTTTACGATGATTTATCCACCATGTGGGGCATTCAAGAGGGCACTTGTGCTGAATTTTTTTTGTAAAGACTTGACCAATTGCCCCCACATGTACCACTGAGTCCAGCAGTGGTCCCTGAGTCCAGCAGTGATTCCCTTTCTGGGTCCAGCTGGGGACCATTACTGCATATTGTTCCCCAACACCCCTTTCATTTCTGTCCCCTTGATACTGTGGACTTGATAATAAAAGAAATTATTCTCACAGGATTAAAAAACGCTTTTCAAAAACTTCTACAGCGACATGTCTTTCCAGAAGCAGCATCGTCTCTACTTTGAATAATTCACACAGTTTTCATCTGGACTGTTCACAGTGGGATATTTCCGATTTGGGTGTACTGACCCTTTAAAGGTGGACCTATTCTGATCTTTTACTTGAGCATAAGGAGGAATAGCTACTGCACTTAAAAGACACCTGACTTTGCATCAACACAGACTGCCATTGTTGGTTGAGGTTATGTATGTGGCTATCTGTACTTGGATTTTTGGGTACTTTTGTAAATTCACGTTAAATCTCAATCTGTAAAGTAAGCTGTCACATAAATTTAGCAGAGTAAAAAGTGTAATATTTCTTTATGACTTGTAGTGAAATAAAAGCATGAAATGGAAATACTCGAGTGAAAAAACTAAAACTTACCTTACCTTACGTACCTTTTCTTTTTAATATTTGAAGGATATATAAGTTTCATCCAGCCCCTGCGGGATGTTTTTACATATAAAGAGCAAATAAATTCAGCGTGCTGTCCATTAAACATGCAGCCCAAGTTGAGCTCTGTCTTTTATACTCACACACCCAGACACACAAACACACACGCCTTCTTTTAGACCTCATTATTGAGCGATAATTATAGACAGAGTGAGACAGAGAGCCATTAGTTGTGAAGGAACGAGTGAAGGGCCAGTTATTAATCAGCTGGACTCTGATGAGGACCTGCCAGCCCCCTCCATCATTAATACACATCAAGAGTCGGACTGCACACTCAGCAGTACACAAGTTCACTCATTATATGCTCATCACATTGGAAGACACACACTAAGTAGGTGGATATCCATTATTAGATTGTGTATATGATCATGTAATATATTTAGGGTCAGTTCATACATGCACAGTAGTCATTTGCAGGAGTGGTACCACAAGAGGTCCAGTGGGGGCGATGTTGCATTATTTTCCTCTACCAATGGCAGCAGCGAGTGAGCAAGAGCCCTGCAGCACTGTTTGGTAAAAACAGTTAAATAAGGGCAGATTTAAGACGTCTAACTAAAACAATCACTTTCTTCTACCACAGCCGGTCCAGTGGGTGCATCATGGGGGGAGTAAAGTATCTCCCAGTCACACATGTAACTTTAATGGGATCCATTTGGAGGCAGGGTGAAGGTTCCAGCCTGCCTGGTTTCGATAAGCATTATGCTCTATTTCACTGGGGATTGTGGTTGAGATTTTTCCCCATTTTGTCACAGATTATAAATCTCCCCGGCTCCAACATCTTTATACTGTAAAATCATTCACTTACGCAGCAGTCGTGGTGTTATATTTAGAACTTTTTTGGATGATGCAATTAAAGATGAAAGAGATATATCAAATGTTAGCCATGTATGTTGAAAGAACAAGTAATCTTAATCTTGGTCACAAAGAAAAGAAAAGAAGGAGGGGAAGTAAAGGGGAAAAGGAAAGGTAAGTAGGGAAAGAAGGAGGGAGGAAAGGAAGGAAGAAATTTTCATTTTCTTTGTGTTTGTTGTCTCTTCTTCTAAGTGGCTCTCTTATCACTCTTTCCATGTCCATCCTCTGGTGTTACATGTGCTCTTGTCTGTAGTGTTGCACTGCTCTTCCCTGTAGTAGCTGTGTAAACCCTCGCAGTTGTCTGGACTAGCTGAGGCAGGAGGGGATCAATGAGGAGATCGATAGGGTCCCTGGGAGTCCTAATAGCCCTGTTACTGCTCCCTGACTCCCTGCCTGGCTGCCTGATATAACAGCACACTGTGTGTGTGTGTGTGTGTGTGTGTGCGCCATCCAAATCCTGTCTACAACCCCCCGTCGAGTCTGTACTTACACTTTGGTCATGATACAGCACAACAAGTTCTGTAATTGTGCCCATTGATGGGTCTGATGGCAGGGGATGTGCTCACTTTCAGTCCTCATGTCCTGGTGTTCCCTGGAAATAAACTAAAAGACAAACAGCAAAAATGATTCACGTGTGTCACTAATAGCCAACACACAACAATGGAACATACATTTGTTAAGTATTTTAATACAATTTTGACGTACTTCTGCTTTACTTCAAGGGACACCGTAGCAGGTATCTGTAAGAATTGAGTTAATAGTGGACATTTCCACAACTCACTATTTACACTAAACTTCAGATTTTCCAGTGGTTTCTGTAATTATCTGACATCACCTCTCTGGAGCTCTATATACTTTGAACTAAAGGTGGAAAGTAAAAGAAATGGAACTGCAGCCACACACACACACACAGCCACACATATAAAATTAAAAACAGTCTTGTTGCTTTGAGGCTATTGTGCCATCTAGGTGCCCTTTGATGGGTCGTTTACGAATGTTAAAGTACTCATGGATAAACAAGTTTGCCGTGCTTATGAACTTATGTTAAAGCGATCCATTTTCAGTATCATCACTATTATGTATGTATAGAGGAGATGATTTCCTGTAATCCATCATGTAACGTCTAATATAAAAAAAAATTGATAATAAAAAATTGCAGATTTCAGCTGACCTCAACTGGACTATAGCTGCTTTTTAGCCTCTGGAAACAGTTGGAGTCTATAATGTCTTCTGTGACTCTGTCTGAGACAATAACCCTGATGATGTTGTTTTACACACATGGAATCTGAAGCAGGTGGCTATTTTCCAGTCAGGCAGGGTCTTATGACAGTAATGTAGTAAATACTGAGTTGCATTCTGGATTGTGTATGATCCAGTGTTAACAGAGGGTGATGTAATCCATTAAAAGCCATAATATATCAGCCTCAACTGCATTAATCTGAATCATTTGGACTTTCATAATAAGTCTCTGTGCATGTTTAGATCTGTCTGTGAGTTTCATGTTGGTTCTTTAATGTCTCCTGGTGGGTGGCTTTTTGCATTATTCATTAAGTTCTTTTCTTTACATGTTATTGTGCACTGAGCTTAATGCACATTGAGCTTACTTGTAAAGAAAAGTGCTACGTAAATAAAGTTGCCTTGTCAAACTCACACCTTTAATTATTTCATTATACTACTTTACATTGAATTTCTGGTAAAATATTGTATTTCTTACATCACTGCATATATTTAATAACAACACTTACTTGTAACCATACAAAAAAATAAATAAATCCAAACCAACCAATCATATTACAAAAACCTGTCACAATGCTATTAATATCCCAGCTGTATACAAAGTAATATGAAATAACTCCACATTGACAAACCACAACAATAAAAAATACTGTTTAAATGTAAATTAATTTGGCATAATTATCTAATATGATTACAAACACACCATCATGAAGCTGTTTCAGAATCGATTCAAATTAATGCATTTTAGAGGTTGAAGTTTGTGCTACTGTTGAACTATATTGGATTATTTCTGTCGTGATATAAATAGGTGGACAAACTAGTAGAAACGCTGTTACTATCGACACTTGAGTAAATGGCTTGAATACTTCTGTACTGCACCTCAAGCTGATGACACATTTTCAAAGCAATCTAACGTTACCCTCAGCTCCACCCGGTGTGCATTTGCTACAACTGAGGTTTGACTAGAACAAAGACACTTGATTCTGATATTACAGGGAGAAATCTGTGAGTCAAAACTTTTGCAAACTCCCTGAGAAATTTCTGATTTGTCGCCGAGATGATGAAGCCTTCTGCCTTCTTGCATGTGTCATCCAGTCTTTGTCTGCCACCCCCCTCTGTGCCTGCGCTGATATTTACACCGCGATACAGTGCAGGTTCTCTCAGTGTGCCCACTCGAAAATGAGTTGTGAAAAAGTACAATATATCTAGACTGCCAAAGCTTGCTGCTATCTGAACACCCCGCTGATTTCCCAGATTATCAGGCTTCACACTGGCACCTCAGTTGTGGTAATAAACATGTGTAATGGAGGTTTGTTGGTGAGAAAAAAGGAGCAACAATAAAGAGAGTCCAACTTTTGTGATTTTTACTGTCAAAATTTGAGGATATAATTTGTACCAATCAGATTAGAAAATATCAGGAACAGTGAGGGTGAGTCTTTAGTTTGGTGAGCAGATGTCTTTGCATTGCAGGGTCTCCCTCAAACATCAAAAACAGATGGGAAGGAGAAAAGACTAAAAATGCACATGTAGCCACCACTGCATCTGAGGAGCCAACAGAAAAGTATTTCAAAAAATATGGACTGTAATCACACTGAGAGATTTTTATAGTTGAGGTGTGGTGGAACAAACTGTGGTGGGTTTCTGCTTTAGCGCTGGAGAGAAGAAGTCAGCATATCCAATCATGTGGGGATCAGTAAGTCTAATTAAATGCAGAGAATACAAACAGCGTTGATCTACATGGAAGGCCCACACCCCCTTCAGACAATATGCTTCTGCAGCCAATTTTAGCTCTCCACAAACACGCCTGTGATCCTAGCCATACACCACATACATCACATACTGGGGATGTGAGGATGTAAAGTTCAAAGATCCGCAGTGGAGTCATGTTGAAGGCAGATGTTGCTCTATATATCACAAATTCCCACATTACGTTCCTCCTGGGTAAGATGATAAGATGATAAGGCCAGGGCCGTCCTGCATGGGCCGGGGGGGAGAGGTAATAATCGTGGCATATAATTCAGGGTAATGAAGGCTCCGCCACTAGATCGGCCATAAAGAATGATAGGGGAGGCAGACGGGGAGCCGCTCACGCGTTTGACCTCCACTGGCATCCCTCCACCTCCTATAAATTTGTGCTGTGGTCTGACTCCAGGCAAAAGGAATGGAAGGAGGAAGACGAAAAGGAAGGAGATGGACAGATGTAGAGAAAAAGGAGGAGGAGGAGGGAGAGATGGGATGAATGACAGAGTTAAAGAGAGAGAAGAAGCGCATGATTTAGCCTCAGCCAAGAGACAGAGGTCAAATCTTGTTCTCTGATCTTCGGAGGAATATACTGTACTTCGTCTTGTGTTCTTTGAGGCTGCTGGACCCAGACTGGCGCTCCACAATGTACAGAGACACGCAGGAACCCCTGGAGAGGAGAGAATCGATAAAAAGAAGAGCCTCTCTGGTTAATTTCTTGTGATTGCAACAGTGCAAGGATTCTGTCAGCTTTGAGTGACACATGAAAACATCCTTAAAATAAACTGCGGCGTCCATTACCATCAAACAAGGAAACATTGTGCCATCTTTGACAAAACTCTCTCCCACTCAGCGTGGTCCCTCCCTCTCTGTTTTCCCTCCAGTTCATCGGTATGCAGGCGGTGTGGTGGTGTACTGTGGGCAGACCGGGCTGCGCTGCTCTCCTCTACATGTCTGCTAAATGACAGTAATTATTTTCCTGGGCTGCAGGCGACTCATGCATGTTTTATTTCCACCTCCACCTCCCCCATCTGCCTGCATGGCGATGCATGGCACACACCGTGGTGAGAGGAGAAAAAAATGAAAAAAAAATACAGCAAAGCATTTTATTTCCCTCCATACCTTCCTATGAGTCCCCACTGGGTTATCCAGCCTCGGTTCCTTTACTGAGGGGCCCCATTCTTTTATGGTACCGGAGGGGTTTTTGCAGGACTGACAGATGCTGTTAGCCTGGTCTCATGATGGTCTAGATGCAGATAAAGATACCTAATGGTGGTGCGAGTACACTGGCTGCAGTTGTCAGCATTTTGCCACAAAATGGCTACCGTCTTTCAGTCCAGGTCTGGGTGTCACTTGGTGTTGGGGTTGACATCCATCAGCGTAGTTTCTCTTGATTTCACCCAACCTAAAGTCCTACTTGTGAACAAGCTGGACTTACCAAACAGCCTAACCAAACATATTCTGCTCTGACAGAACAGTCAGTCATTGTTGAGACTGTTGAGAACCCAGCGCCATCAGAACTCAGTCAAGGTTGCCTGATGAATGCATCCTATTAAGTCTGGAGAAGGTTGTGTCTTTTTTTCCCCCCTCCCTTCGTGGCACCGTGTTGTGTGTCACGCCGTCCTGTGACATGCAGCTCGTTTGGTGCGACTCAGGGGATCTCTAATACCCCTGCAGCTTTCATAATGAACATGTGGCTTCTCTCTCTTGGGCACAATTTAGCGTAATTCATAAGCAGAGGACGGGGCATTAGCCAGATGGTGCTGTGGGTGGCATCCTTTCTCTGGCCATCCATTAGATCTGCGTTGGTGACAACATTCCAGTGTGAGGAGACATACAAGGTATCCACTATCAGCACCCATCCAATTGTTTGCATGTGTGTCCTCAGAAGCGGGTAACTAGGATCTGGCTCAGGTCCTCTCAGGGGACACAGGTAAAATTAGAGAAATAAATAAATACATGAACAAATTTGGACGCAATGATTTTTTTTTTTTTTACAAATATATCCACAGTGTCCTGGCTAATCTAGAAAATGTTTCTAAAGCAAAATTGAAAAATGTTCCTGCGTGCCACAGGGACTTGGAAAGCAATGGAAAAACCAATTTATACCAGATTAATTTAGGGACTTAGCTTACTCTTCTTGTGTCCCACCAAGTAAATAACACTTATTTTAGAATTGTTTAATGTTACATTCATTTTGGTCACAGAAGACCTGTACAAAGACTTACCTTTGGTTGTTTGGAGGACCCTTTAACCATCATTACAGTCAACACTGATGGTGGGTATGAACCATGGGACAATTGAGACTCTGTAATGTGAAAGGGTTGTTCATAGTAATGAACTCCTCTGCTTTTTAGAAAGAGTTTTAGTGTCTTTCAGCTCACAGTTTTGGTTTTATTGGATCTGACCTTTTATTTACTTTCACTACACCTAATTACCTTATCTCCAGTCGGAGGAGGCAGCTGTTTTTAGCAAAAATGCCCTGATGAACCCAGTATATGCTGCCTGCCCAGCAGCAAACAGCAGACCAACAAAGCCAGCAATAAACTGTGGACTCCTGAGAGTTAGGTGGGAACCAAACCAGGTCTAAATGAATGAAAAAGAAATTAAACATGACTCTTTATCCCCAGTGTTGCTCCATATCCTGTGGATGCATTACAGGCAACTGTTTGTTAACATCTGAATCATATGAACATTACAAGGCCATGATATGTTAAATGCCCCAGAGTGGCAAAAAAGAAGGAAACAACCAACTATTAGTACAGTTTTAGAGACCAGCAGCAACAACCCTGTTTCCAAAAATGGTTAAACTAACTTTGTAATTGCCCCTATGGGAAAAATGTCTGGGGACCTCCTTAATATCATGAGACAAGGTGACTACAAGAAACTTTCATTATGTGCTGATTCTGGTGACTGAACAGGACAGAAGTGTTCATGTTTCCACTGCCTCGTGACATTGACCTTGATCTGGCTGGCTCTTGCATTTGTTTTGCAAGTGAGTGAGAGAGAAACACAACTTATTTTTAATACTGTTTTCCTTTTTGACGGATGCAAAGCAAAGACGTTATATATCTGCTTATGGCTGTTTAAGATTTGTAGAGAAAGCTAAAGTTATCAACACTGCCTAATACTGTAATGTCTTCATGATAATAAATCAACAGCAAGACTAACAAAGAATGTGACATAACAAGGCAGTAGTATTACAGCAGTGTCCACCATGTAGTAAAACCTAATGGACTGTAAACCACATATTTTAGCACAATATATTTATAGATAGAAGATGCATATTACATACCCGTCTAGGAGGACGAGGCCAATTCTCTGAATCAGTTTTGAATCCTTTAAAATTCCCTAATCTCTTGAATGGCGGACCGAGGTTGATTTGGGTTCTTGCACCTGCTCTAACACTACTCCTTTTAGCTTTTTTCTGTGCCTCAGCTTCAGCAGTATTAGCTGCAGTTGCAAAATACATCAAAAATAAAACTCAAAAAAGAAAAATCTCCTCTTGCTTCTTGTTTAACTGGCTAACTTACAACTCAGTGGAAACTTTGCCTGGGGAAGGGTAAAAAATGTCTCTCTGGTCTGCGTGAAATAAATAATTTTGTCTGATTGTGACATTAAGAATAACTATATAGAAACAGCCAATCTTCTTGCTAATTGTCTTGATTGCTTATGGTGCTCATAAAGAGGAATCCGTACTAAACTGATAATGTTGCATAACCAGTTAAAAATCCCTTGTACCTGCTCTAACTAATGTCTTCATTGTACATTGTGTTAAAACAATGCAATAAAGATGACTTGGTTTTCTTTATTTTTCTATTACTTTCTTTCTTTCTTTGTGATTGTTTAGGTATTATGTATTGAAAAACTGATGAATAGAAAATCAAATGATTACACTGGCTGAAGATTTTTAAAGGCACCAATTACTATAACCTGTTCATAACATGTGAGTGATACCTCCACATATGTCAGTAACAGACTTAAATGCGTGTGTACACTCACTCACACACACACACACACACACACACACACACACACACACACATTCTGATCAGCAACTCAGCCTTGCATGGCTCTCACTTCGTCAGTGGAGGTGTCAGGGTCCCCATGGCAACTGTATAATGGGGCAGGCCTAATTCAATCCCAGGGGCGAATGGTGGGTCTGGCGGAGACGCAGAGGGAGAATTGGTCTGGGTCTGAAACCTACTCAAGTCAGAGCTGATGTGTTGTAGCTGCCGCATGCTCAGTCACCGAAGAGAAAACATTCTGTCTCCACTCAAACCCAACTTTCACATCCACTCTTAATCTCTTCTTTTGGCATAAGTCCTCTACGCTCTCTTCTTCCTTTCACTCTGTTGCTCTGATTATGTTCCTCCTCGAACCTCGCTCTCACTCTGTTTATTCACTCGCTTTTCAGTAACTATTTTCTCTCTTCATGGCTACACTTCCGCGCCTTCCTTTCTTCCTCCTCACTCCTCCTTCTATCGCTCTCTTTTTCCCTCTCTCTCTCTCTCTCACTTTGCTCTTGATTCAATCAATACCTCATACACTCCGAGTCTTCTCTCTCTCCTTCTCTCTCTCTCTCTGACATTCAGACTCAGGAACCTGATAGGATTTCATTAGTACCTCTGGATCTTGTTGTATTATTGTTATCCCTCCCTGAAGAAGACAGGGATTAGCGCTGGGGCTGGAGACAACTTAAAGTAATAAGCCTGGAGCCAACAGTCCACAATCACACATACACAGATATGGCGCGCACACACATACACCCACAAAAGGTGAGCAGGGAAAGGAAGGAGAGAGGAGGCGGTAAAGATCCACATGCAAAAGGGAGGAGGCAGCCAGCTCACTATTCCCGTATTGTTATTACCGTACCAAACCAATCACGCAGCTTCATACGTGCAGCCTAGTGAGAGCGAGGCTTGCAGCTTGTTAGGGAGGGAACAGGGGGAGAATGATGCGTAACTCCTGTCACTGGTTCTGCATATAGAAAGGCCTGGGACTGGCCTGGGGCTATCTGTGTTTGCAGATGGGGGAGGGGAGGAAGGAAGTGGGTAGATTTGCATCCCTTTGACTCTATATCTCTAAGCACCAGAGGAAGAGGAAGAGGAAGAGGAAGAGGAAGAGGAGCGGAGAGGAGAGGCTGTGTGAAAACACCAAAAATTATATTGAGAAAACTGTTGGTTGGTAGCTGTTGCTGATTGGTGCCGTCGAGCTGTACTCATGCGAGCATTTAATCCAATCTGATTTACATACTGTAGTGTTTGCCACAGTTGCACTTGACATAAAGTGTTTTTCACTGATACAAGCCCAGCCACACTCATGAGAGGGAGAGAAAAGATGTAGAGCCGAGGCTGCACTGTTCACACAACCATGCACAGGCTCAGAGATTGGCCATTACATTGACTTGAATAGATTTCTTGTGTGCATGAATAGCCCAGTGAGAAGGAAAAAAAGACTATGTTTCCTCTCCATGGGTTCATATTGATATTCATAGTGGCTCTCCACACCGAGAGCACAAATGTCACTGAAAACGGCCTTGATATATGCTCTCATTCTCTCCTCTTCCTGTCGCTCCATCCCTCTTTCTCCCTGTCTCTTTTCCCCCGTCTTTGTTCCCGTTCGCCGGACGCATGGTGCCTGCTGCTGCCGGAAAGAAAAAAAAAGGAAAGCGGACTGGATGATGGAGTGAGTGGGGGACATCACGCTGTTACTCATTTAGGCTTTTAATCAACCAGCGTTGGAATGTTAAAGCCATCTCTTCCCATGAAGCTTGCTAACCTTGACTATAGTGTTGTTTATTCCTGCAGTGCAGCCCCAGAACCTGTGCATGCTGCACACACTATTAAATGTCACATTACCTGAAATCTGGAGCTCAGTTTTGCTCTGAGGGCTATTCTGAAAGCATAAAAGAAAGTGGAGGCTGGCATGGAGTCATTTTCAGCTCAAATGCCATCTCTATGGCGTTTGTATCAAAGTCTGGAGCATTTTTGCCTTTGCCATACTATAGTATAACAAATGTATATGTTATGTAGGCATCCTGTCCTGTTACACGTGTGCTTCATGTCTATGAAACATATTACAAGAGGAAAAGAAGAGTCAAGTGGGTTTTTCCTCCATTTCTCAGTATTCATTGTGACATTATAAACACTGGCAGACAGATTTAGAGTCTTTGGACAGGCATCCGGCAGAGAGTTTGGCAATGACAATGAGAGATGAAGTGAAAGTATTTGGGGGCGGGAGCAGTCAGGTCGCAGGTGCGTAAATCTCTGTATATTTGCTAATTGTCCTTGGAAACCACTGGATGACAGCGCTGTTGACTCAGGTTTGTTGCTCGGGCTGGAACATAGGCACACTGTGGGGACAAAAGTTGAGAAAGCTTTTCTCACTGTTAATTCATAACAAAACTGTTAAAAAAGAGTCAGATTTTACCTGAAAGATGAAGGTGTTGCATTAGATTCTGTGGCGCAAAGTTAAGGAAAGTTAAGATATGCTGCCATGGCAGAAAGGTCGGAGACAGAGTTAAGAAAAAGGGTTAGGGAGGACACGCAGTCTGTGGGGGCCGAAATTCAGACATTTATGCCAGAATACCTTAAAAGGTTACACACAAACTACTTATACAGAGCACTAACAGCAACCTGTTTGCTGTAAGGTGTATCTGAAAAAGAGGAAAAGCCTTATCATGCAAGGGGCACGAGTGCAATTCAGTTAAAATGATATGCATAAAACAAACAGCAGATGAGGCCCTGCAGAGTAGCTGCATATTTCAGGGCAGAGCTCCCCCGATCTGGTGGTAGTTCAAATGACATTTGGCTGACTTGTTATACATAGCTCAATATCTTCCAATAGCTTATAATGATTACCGATATTGGAACCAATAAAACATTTGTGGGCCAGAAATTGTGAAAGAATAAAATTAAATGATGTGTGTAACTTTGTTCTAACATTTTATGTCCCTCCAAGGCTCGTTCCGCTCTGCCTGAAAACGGCGAGAATGTCAAAAGAGGTAAAAAAGATGGCACCGCAGTGTGTGCTCAGGGTGTAAGTTATGGCCGTAACTTTCTCACTCTGTCAGGCGCTTTAACCGTCTGTCCTGGAGGACACATTAACTTGGTATCCTTAAATAAAGTCCTTTAAATAAAGCTGGGGGAGTTAAATAATGAGAAAGCTGCTCCCACTGTCCTTTCTGCTTTTAAATGAACCTCTGCCTTTCTTATTAATGTCCCCTTATCGCTCATCATGGCCACTGACCCGCTGCTGTAACCCCTTTCCACTCAACCACATGAGAAGCTCCGGCAAGTGGTCGCCGCAGAAGTAATTGAGGGCAATTTTCAAATTAAAATTTAAACCCCTCGTCCATCTTCGTGCGGTTGGAGGGAGCGGAGGAGAGGGGTTTTGGGGCTGATGACTTGATCAGGTTTTGCGAGCTGGGCAGGTACTCAGGCTGGGCGAGGTGGGATGATGAACGAGGGGCATTAATCTCTGTGACAGAGAGAGAGGAGTTAGCAGCGGTGATAGCAGCGCTAACGGCTTTAATTAGCATTTAATCAGACGCCTCGGGGCCGATGGAGGGGGAGAGAGGAGATCAAACTCCAACGGCCTTCTGTAAGAAGAGCAGGAAAGAAAGACAGTCCCTGTGGTAACCGGGATGATGCTGCAGGCTGTGTTGAAGAACACATGCCTATGATCCTTTTTTTGTACTCCTGTAATGATAGCAAGCTCAATGCACCAAGGCCCCGGACCTTTTGCAGAAAGCTGTACTGTTAGAAGAACACAGACTGCATTCTCATATACTGTAAATTTTCAGGCTGTGGGTTTTTTCCTGGATAGATCGACTTCACAAGTGCTGAAAAGGGTCCAAAGAATATTTAGAGACCCATGGCCCATAGAGTTGTAAAGAGGGTGGAGTCATTTTGAGGATGCAGGGTAATTTTCTACAAAGACCCATAGCTAGCTTCCATCCAAATGTGATGCGAAGTTTATCTGAATTTAGAGAAAATTTGCAAAATGCAAATGAATGCATGCTTCAATGCACTACTCTTTTGTCAAGATAAACACCTGATTGTGCTAATTCTGCCAACGGATGGCATTAAACCACAGCAGAAGAAGCAACAAGGACCGAATTTTTTAAAGAAATGAACTCTATTGTTTAGATTAAAAATCTGTTGCATGCAATGTGCTGCTTATACAGAGCGAGTGCTGATGGTGAGGAGAAGCTAGAGCTTATGCTTTTTAGATACTTAATAAAACATTCAGCAATTTAAATCAGGTCATGTTTGATGAATTCTGCAACTATGTGTGTGTTTTGTTCCCAACTGCAAGAATGAAGTGTTTTGAAGTTGCTACAGTTCTGACTCACATCTCTGATTGGTTTTCTTTTCCAAAGCAGTGGGGACTCAGGCTCGTGGGTATTGCAGTATTTAGAACCATCAGCAATACCAACCAACACAAGGTTTTTGTGACCTGTGGACATCTACTGTGTGCCCAGAAAGATAAAATGTTTACCCAGTGCACTTTTAAATCCAATATTACCACAAACTGCTGACCACAGCTGCGGCCTGCGCAGTGGCACATTTTGTGGAAATTCAAAGGAAGAAGCATAGACGTCTGTGGGATTAGAAAAAACATCCTTGAAGATGCTGGATGACAGGTAAAAAACGCTTTCACTTTTCAAATGTGAACGCTGTGGATCACAGAGTAACATGTGGAGGGCTCACAAATGAGGCTATGAAAATCATGAGTTTTTAGGAACAAAGCTTATGCAATTGAATTAAACCATTAAAACAAAGTATGTTCGAAGAGGCTGCCATGTTTTTATGTTGAAGAACATCGTGCATGACAATTTACAGTGGGGGATAAATACCTCAAGTGCCACTCTTTCAGTCTTACTGTGTATGAATCCAAAGCTGCTGCCAGGTGTCTCTTGCAGGGATCTGTATAGTAGCTCCCTTGTCTTCACACTGTGGCTTTAAAGGTGAAGATAAAACACAAGATACACTCTATTTTGCTTTTGTAGCATTCGCCTGCCACTATAATCTATGTCTTACGCAGCACATTTGAAACCCAGAACCACTTTGCTTTTGATTTAACTTAAAGTATTGCTCTCTATAGGTGAAACTATAAAGAAGAACAGATCTACTGTTCTGCAAGAAAATGTCAAGGCCTTGATGTGTTGTTAAGCCATGGTGCACTGTGTGTGTGTGTGTGTGTGTGATGGTGAAAGAGAGGGAGTGAATGCTCTAGATAGGAGTTTTGATGGTGACGGTGAGGAAGAGGGCTTTTGGCATGAAAGGGGCCAGTGTGTGATCATGATGTCATTAGGAGTATACAGTGAGACAGACCGGAGGAGGCTGCTGTACCGCGCTACACCCAAGGGACGTCATTACCAACTGGAACTGAGCAGGGACCTGAGCACAGGTCAGACACACAGGAAGTGGTTTCACATGCACACACACACACAAGAACAAGTATTCATTTACTTGCATGGATACACACATACATGTGTGTTTTTATGCTCTCTCTCTCTCTCTCTCTGACACACACACACACACACTTCTTCTCACAGGCATGCATCCATCACATAACAAATGGACAGTTCTGTCTGGCCTCTGACAGCAGACGGGTGCTTTTGTTGCTAAACCTGACGAATTCCTCAATATCTAAGTGGACACCTCTGTGGACAAATGTGCCTCATTAATGAGCGCACACAGATGGACAACACACACACAAACACACACAGAGGCAGACTGAGAGCTCGTGCTGTGCTAAGTTGCAGTGTGTATACCAGTGTAGCCGTCTGCACTTCATTACTGTTCACACACAGACAGTTGCAGTGTTTTTGTGTCAATGTTTAATGAGGGGCTGGGAGTCTGGGGACCTTACTGCTGTCAGGAGCTCCTGTAGTCTGGAGCTACCACCTGTTCCCATTCGCTCCCTAAAGGCCTTAACACATACACACACACACACGCACACATGCTTGCAAGACGAGAGACACAGAGGCATGCAAACAAGAAGGAGCACACACAAAAACATGTCTATACAAACACACACACACCTGACAAACTGCATACACTGATTTAGTCATCCTGTGGCACCGCTGTCAGTGTTCGATGCATGTAAACAGGTTATTGTGGTTGGCTGAGCCTGGCTGCCTGACAGAAGCTACAGAGACCATGGGGATATCAATTGATACATTTCATATTCCTCGTCAGCTCGCCTGAGATGACAGCGTGAAAGCTGCTGCCAGTGAGAGTGATCCCTCTCTGCTTTCTTCTGACACCGCTGTTTGATGGAGATCTGAAAGTCCTGACTGATCGCCGCTCGCTGATACGCAGACCGACGCGCTCCTTCAAGCTCGTAGACCACGTCCCATAGAGATGCATGACAGAAAAAAGTGCAGCTGTACATAAAAAGAAGCGTTTCCTGTGTCAAAAAAACAACGAACAAACAAAAACAAGCAGAGGACATGGATATACATTTCAAAAAACTAACTTTTATTAAAACAAAAAACAAAAACGAAAAAAAATCAATTATTGACTCATTAACAAGATTATAAAACAGTGATTTAGTTACATAAATAAATTGATATCGGTGTATCAAATCTTAATTTCATAAGCATGTATACATGGGTCATTGTAATAAATAAAATGGGAGAGCAGAAGATTCCTACACAAACAAAACAAAACAAAACAAACTAAAAAAAAGAAAAAAAAAACAGCTAGAAAGACTCAGAGGAAATTGTTTCTGAAGAGAACAAGAGACACTGGACAACGTTTTTTTTTCCACCAAACACACGTGAGGAATTGCTTTGTTAAAGCATGAGTTACACAGCCATTCACTTACTAATTAAGGACACTAAAGCTGGGACCAAGGTGGGTTGTCTCTCACCTCTTAGAACGCGTTTGGTTGTTAGATAGATCTCCTGTTTGGTTACTTTAAAGCGTTAAGACAAGGCAAGAGAAAAGGCTGCTTTTATCTTTAATGAACACAACATAGAAAAAGATGCACAGATGAAAAGAAAAAAAGAAAAATCAGACATGTAAAGAAGGTACAAAGGCAAGTAATGGTAGGACAGCTGAACAATGCAGAGAAGACACTGGAAATTCTGCAGTGAATGAAAGGGAGAACTGAGGAGACTTGTTTTTTTAACCTTAGCTCGATTGAACCTGTTCATAATTATCAATGTGAGTCTTGCTGAGATGCACAGCTATGAAGTTATTCTGATTAGGGTTATACTACTGCAAAACGAGGCAAAGACTTCAGCCAAGAGATGTCCTTAAATGCATGTAAGGCTGGACACACAGAGTACATGATTTTTTAACCAGATTCATTTCCAATTAGCTCCTGTATAAAGCACATTATAGTTATTTTTCCCATAGGACCCTATGGAAAACTAGGCTAGTGCAACAGCTTACATGCATAATTAAGTACTTTAAGAAATCCTGTATTGTGTTTTCAAACATTTATCGACCAATGGCCTGAAGTAGTCTACCTCCATCCCCATTTCGGTGCTTTAGTCAGCAGGAATGAACAATGTTTTTTCTCCGCCAACACAGTTCGACTCAACCCGCGTTTCTGACCGCATCCAGCATCTCAAGTATGAACGGATGAGGCCTTGTGAGTCCAAAAAAGCCGTCAACAAGGTCAGTCTAGTCCTTCTGATATGTTCTGTTTTCAACAAAAGAGAAAACAAAAAAAGAGAAGACAAAAGAGAGAAGGAGAGCGAGAGAGAGAGCAAACTACAGCGGCTTCAAGTATTTCACATTACATAGAATACTCTGTATAAATTAGTTAACATATACTTTCAGATCCTCCATATTCAGACATATACTATGGCATATATACAGAGTACAATAAATGCTCGCTCATGTTGTGTCGTGTTTTTGTCTTTTTCCTGTAGTCAGTCGTTCATTTGTTCCGCCTTGTTTTTTTTCCTGTGTAGAGAAATCCCTGAGAACATTCTGGTTGACAATTACTGAAGGTTCCACACAATGAACTATAACAGTAGAAAGTCTAATTTCTATGATTCACATGCACAGAGGGAAATGACACTGGCCTAGTCTGTAATACCGTACAATGGTGGCTGTGGAGATGAGAGGGGACTGACACACTGACACATCTTCTGAGTGTGTTAGAGCCAATTTTTTTGGGGGGGGGGCGTGGGGTGGAAGTACCGATGCCAGGGCAGTGACGTACAGCAGAGCTGAGCGCAGAAACACCTCAGCAGGAATCTGACTCCACCTCTCATAACCTTGGTCTCACTGTTTAATTAACACTGTCAGCCATCATAGATGATGCATATCATGATGGCAAAAAAAGAAAAAAAAAAATGGGAGCAGGTTCAATACCGTATCATGAGGTAGTCGTCTCCCTCTGGGTATCTACTCAAACTGGTAAAACTCAACTATGACGGTTATTTAGTCAAACTTGGGCCGCACCACATTACATTAATGTAGCAATAATACTCATTATCTTTGTCATTATCGCCGCAGCGCTTGCGCACTGTCCTCTCGTCTTAAACAGGTAGTCATTATGGAGGCGGGGAAGATTACAACAATGACAACAACACAAGTTAGCTAAGAGCATTGTTGGAGCTAATGCCTGGGACCCAGAGAAAACTAATGGCTGCTCAAGTGCTGCTGCTGCTGCTACTGCTGTGTCTGAAGAAATGCTGATAGCGGCTTTCTGTCAGTGCTAACCCAAGCTGTACCGAGCCGAGCTAAGCTGTGCAGTGGTGCCCAGCGCCCACCGGTGAGGGCCTGGACAGAGGGAGGTGCTCTGTGTGGTTTAAAGCCTTAGTTTCTCTTTGAGGATGCCGAGATATTGTTTGTTTGTTTTTTTTTCCTTTTTCCTCTTCTTGTTTTTGTTTTTTACATGAGCGCTATTGTAGAAGGGCTTCAGCCACTTGACAACATATAACTCAATATACACTGAAAAAAAGGGAAAAAGATGCTTTAAATCATAAAAATAAAAGGAACAAAAATAAAAAAAAGCCATTTCACTTTTCATTTTCCTCTCGCACACATGTAGAGAAATACGCACAACATTCACAACATGACAAATTTCCTCTCTTCTGAAAAATAAAAACACTTCTGTACACATAGTAGTAATAATATTATTAATAATAATAGTAATAATGTTTATAACAATAACAACAGCAAGAACAATAATACCGCGTGTGGCTCTGTGGATTTTTTTGTCATCTTTTCCTTTCTCTTTTTGCTTCATTCTACAAGTCACATCCCTCTTTTTACTTGTCTATTTTATAAGTCCAAAAGAAGTTCAAAAGGCAGACTCAAGTTAATAGAAAAGTACTAGAGTGGGGCGGGGAGCTTTTGGCGACCCCCAACCTCACCCTCAGCCGAACCTCTCCCTCACCAGCATCATTAGTTTCTTTTTGCCCTTGTAGATCTGTTTCAGGTTGTCTATGAACTGGGTGAACTGAATGTGTCCGTCGTGAGCCATCATGAAAGTCTCCCGGGCCTTCCCCAGGAACTCTATGAACTCGCTGTAGTGGCGCGGGCTGATGTGTGTAAGCCGTGAGTGCGTGGTGTTGATGTAGGCCCCGATGGTTGCGTCCAGCAGCTGCCTGAGCGGCGCCTTGTCCAGGGACATCAGCTTCCCAGAGTTCCTGCGGCTGTGCAGCGCAGACACCATGCCCGGCGTGGTCAGCGTGCACCTCCGCAAAATGTCCGAGAGCACGGTGGCACACTTCACGCTCTTCACCACCAAAGGGATAACGGCAGCCAGCTCGTTTTTCCCTAGAGAGTGGCTGAGAGCGCAGGCCCACAGCACGTCATTGATGGCCGGGTGTGTGTCCTGGTTGTAACTGAGGTTCAGATGAGCCATGGCTAACGTCGCCAGCTTATACGCCCTCATTGGGTAACCGCGGTGTTCCATGTAGCGTGCTATAGTGAACAGCTGTGTGTAGCTCATCCCTGTCGCTGCTGCGTCCAGTACAATCTGGTAGGCTGTCTCGAAGGCAATGTGGTCCTTTTCACAGAGTGTAAGAGCAGAGAGGGCGCAGTTCTGGGGGTCCTTCATGGCACACTGCAGGGCGAGGGTGCGGGCAGATGAGGCCAGGTTCTCCTGCTGGTGGCAGTCCAGGTGCAGGCGGACAATAGTGCTGTTGGACATGACAGTGGTGGCCACAATACTAGTGGCTTCTGTGGGGGTGAAGAGGGTGAACCAGCTCTGCATGATGCTGTCCAGGGCGTACACGCCTGGAAGACACAGATGGGGCAAAAACAAGAGGATTGGGTGATTAAACAGAGCTCATCTGGAAACAATCGAACAGAGACACATGTCCAGGGACACTTACCCACTTCAGTGGCACATGTGACCAACCAGCGCACCATCTCTCTCCTCCTCCAGTTTAATGTTGAAAGAGTTATTCTCATCACCTGAGGAGGATGGGAAAGAAAGGGGGGGGGGTTACAGGTGAGTTGTGGAGGAATAACTTTAAAAAACATATTTACTGCACAATGAATCCTCTACCATTCCCATTGAAGACTATTTTAAATACTTATTGTTACCTACTTCAGTTGTCACTTCAACAGTATTATAGTTGAAGAACTGCAAGGGCAAAGATTATATTACATGTTCAAGAGGCATTAAACACAGAGTAACTGGCTAAGGGATGCAGCTGCTGTGAGGATAAGAAACCCTCGAGCAGACCTTCAAAGTAAATACTTAAATAATGGAACGTATGGGGACATCGCAAAGAATGTAGTCTGTCCAAGATCAGCTTTGGTTAACTACAACAGTACAGGCGTGTTTGACAAATGGCAAGGACGAAGGAATCAAACAACTTTACAGTGCTTCCTATTGCGTTTTTCTTTACAGTTTCAGTGTGAAACTGAATTATAAATTAAACCTGTATAATAAAGAACCTGTGCAAAGAACATTTTGCATTTAAATGTTTTTGACATAAAAAACAGGCAATGTCGTGCCAGCTTTAAACCAGTCTAATGATTATCACTTTAATATGTTAAATATGTTATAATATGGCAATATTAACTAGTTTTGAAACAAGACATCCAATGTCAGAAAGCTAGATGCTCAGAGTTGGATGCATAATAGTATGGTGGACATCTCAAGGGAGCCATGAGGTATGGCGAATGCTCTGCATGGCCGCATAAAGGCCGTGGAATATGGAGCCATTTTACTAAAATGAATAAAGCCTGTAGTGAGGATACGGTTCCCTCATGATGAGCCAAGATGATGATGCCACCAAAACTTTTAAAAATATCAAGAATACCAGAATATAATCCTTCAAAAGACCCAACAGATCTCAGTAAAACCTAACCATTAAGGCATTTACAGTAGATTTAATTGTCAAGAGCTGTAGGCTTTTCCTGCAGAAGGATGATCAAATATCTTGCTACTGAAATATAAGAATTGGAAAGATAAATTTCAAAGGAGTTTTACAGACATTTCAAAGTGAAACTTACTTGATATAAGAATATTACTTTCAGACATACTGAGTGTAATACCAAAGGAATGCTTGTCTCCAGACTAACGTGGTGATTGTGCTGAACCTTAAAATTAACAATGCCTGATTTACACACACAAATTTACAATCAGACCCGACAAGCCTCTAAAGAAAGGGGCCGATAAATATACGGCGGTGCCCATTTGAAAAATGATGTGGGCGTGTTTGCGCACCTGCAGTCCCAGCTCCAGGGAGACTTTGAGAAGTGTGATGTCAGGCAGGCTGTCCATCAGAGTGGCGATTTTAAACGCGTCTTGTGCCAGTTTGAAGATGTGAGACGAGGAGTGAATGTTTTTCTGGATGGACTCCAGGACTGTCTCCAGCCTCCGACTGTCACCTTTAAGGGATTCAAACATAGGGATGCTTTAGACTAGGACACAGATTACTGCAACAGCTATTTATATACGTGTGTCTTCACTAACATTGAGTCAGACTAAATGTCTGACTTAAAACGTGTGTGTACAACTTGAATGTTTTCATAAATGTATCTGCACCTTTGGCAGCGGTGAGCATGGTGGAGGCCAGCTCACACTGCTGAGACTCTATGTGACTCAGTGTGAACCAGCGCGGGTAGCGGTTGGGCACCACGGACACGATGTGGTGGGGTCGAGACAGGTCACCTGACGAGGCCGTCGACTCCAAAACCGGCAACCTGACGGAGACACAGACACATGAAATGAGACCCAAGTAACGCAAGTCTGCTGCTCATTTGAATTTGCTTCAGTTAAATATCTAAAATTTGATTATTTTTTTCAGAATACTTCAAATAATGATAGATATTTTCAAAGTACATGAACCAGAAACAGCTACATTGGGATGAGGAAGATAGATGAATGGAGAGAATGATAATCGGAGACAGAGAGAGAGACGCCAAAGGTCCACGAATCATCAAAATCACAGTGAAATAACTTCTGTCTAACAAGCAGACAGACAGAAACACCGTACAGACAGAAAAAGTCTTCATTATGATGGTTTGAAAGTGACTTCAAAATGAAAATGACTTTAGTGATCACAGGGGGATTACAGTTAGTCTATCCCTGCAATTTACTTCCAACCTAGTATTTAATCACCTAGAAACCAAGGTATAATTAGTATTTTCTTCACTCTAATTGGTCATAATGAAGTCAGAGCTGTGCAACACCTGCTAGTGGATGAAGGAGCTCCGCTAGTTTCTCTCTCTCATTATAATAATACTGACAGGGCCAAGTCTTCTTCAGAACCACGAGCACCAACACCATTACCACTGTGGCCGGCTCATCTCCTATTCTGCTTCACTTCTCTTCCCTTCGCTCCCACCTCAGTTTCAAAGGTCTTCTTTCCTTCAGAAGACAGCACAACCTGGCCTTCTCTCAGCCAATCACAAAGCTAATTGAGTCCACGGGGAAATTAAGGAATTCACCTTCCAGCCCCGTAAGGCTGGACACACATCAAACAAATACCGACACACATGAATGAGAAGAGCCATACACACACGCGCGCATGCATGCATGCACACACATGCTCGGCTAGACACACACACACCTGCCCTTTTGAAAACACATCAAAGCAGCCCGGTAAAAGCAATGTGATGCTAAATGCCAGTTTCAATTTCAGAGCAAAGTGTATGTGATCCCATTGCCACCTGAGTGAAGGCGTGTACATAAAAAAGCCTCTCGTCACTCGTGCTTTTTGCCCAGGAGGGCACAAGCAGCGTTCATCTCTCGGAGAGCGGAGGTGACAAAAACCCCAGTTGAGATGCGTGCGAGTGTGAACACTGACACTCGGTGTAAAATGGAGAAGTTTGGACGCCCTAGCAACAGCCGGGTTCACTACACACACACATCTAAAGAGCTGCTAAAAGCTTCCACCACACTGGGGCCTTCTGGAAGATTCCTGGGGTGTAGCAAAGCAAAAAAAAAAAATAAAAAAAAAGAGAGAGAGAGAGAGCCCTGGGTAAAGATGGAGGCCTCATCAACATTCCTGTCTTTGTTTGGTTTTCACCAGAGACTCAGAGGCCTCCATTGGATAGGAGCTTGAGAGGCCTGGCCTGCTGAAAAATAACCTCCTCAAAATGTTGAGAGGAAAATCCATACTGGGCTATTGTTCCATGGGAAACAAAAAAAAAAGATGAAAAAAATCCTAATGGAGTGCTCTGGAGCATTCAATCTAAGCAAAAGTACAGTACATTACTGCTTCGGGTGTGTTCTCATTGGGCACCTTGTAAACAACTGCGAAACGGTGCACACAGGCTGTAAACATGATCATCTTCTCAATGCAACGGCATCATACAAACTCTTGACTAAACATTGCGTGTGGTAAAAGCACCAAATTAAACTCATACTTCTTTACTGTCCTACCATGGCTGCATAGAAATATGCATCATCAGTGATATATAAAACACTAACGGAGTGAGCTGGAAGAGGCAATCAATCCCTGTGTGAGGCAGCGAGGTGGGTTGGGGGGGTGAGCGGGGGCAGCTTTGGTGTCAAACGAGTCCTGTGGCACTGTAGCACCCTGTCACATCTGAAAGGGACACAGCAAATACTTGTCTCTACAGAAATATTCAAGGGCGATGGTGTGGAGGGAGACAGCGAGGGACCACAGACAACAGACGCTTGCTTCATAATGAGCAGAGACACACACACACACACACACACACACACACACACACACAGAATTGCATGTTAACACATTCAAATCCACAGATACGAGGAACAAGAAGTGAAAACAAGTCAAATAGAAGAAGAAAGATGTTGACAGAAAGCAGTCCAGCCAGGCTTTACCTAAATCCTGAGGCCCTTCTGGTTTCTGGTCAGCATCACCATGACTACTGACCTCTCTACCTCATGCCTCTTCCCCCCCGACTGTAAACACCCTTCACTTTCATAATCCATCAAGCCCTCATCAGTCAAGCAAGTGTCACAACCTCTGGAAGATCACCACTCTATACACAAACTCAGGTGGGGTCAACTTGTGACCCCAAACCCCAGATTTTAGTTTGCTCCTCTTAAGTGCCGCCTGCCGATGCTTAAAGTCTGCCTTGGATGAGTCCTTGTTTTCTACAAGTGGTCACAAGTACCTCATGAAAATCTTTGTCAGGTGAAAATGTCAAGAATATCAACTTTGCATTGATCTAAAAAAAAGGATTTTTACTATTTTTTACTTGTACTTGTATTTACTATGTTACATGAAGTACATTTTGTTGTCAAAACATACGCACTTTTGCTTAAAAGTCTGGCATTGCTACTTTGACTTGCATGAATAATCAGAATAGTTCACCTAATGCAACAATTTGTTAATTTCTTAATTTGTTATTCTTTATTTTTCATATAAACATTTGCATTGATAAAATTATGAAAATATTTAAAAATAAATCAATATTCTATGGGTATCAGACATAGTTATGGCAAAACTTATTGAGGTACATTGAGTGTCATTGGTTTGCCATCGTCTTAGTGTATCTTCAGACTGCAATTATGATACTCAGTGCTGTATGTTCAGCGATTATAGATTATGCAGAGGATCAAAGGTTGCCGATTACGGCCAGGATCTAGATTCATTAGCATTGGAGAATTCGTATCTCATATGGAAATCTCATGCGATAGCAAGCGGCTGGGATTTGTCTCTTTGGCTTCCAAAGAGTTGCGATAAGGACAGTCTCCGGAGAGGCAGCAGGCTCCTTCGTCTTTTTCTTCTTCTTCTGTGGCTGCAGTCAAATTCTGGGCAGCCTGTGAACCAGTAGGCAGCTCCACTGTTTTCGTGTTGGCCGCTCACACCAAGCCATCGCACAGCATATGCCGCTCTCGCATGCTTTAATTAACCTCACGCACAGTGCATAAACACACACACTTGCGCACTCTTTAAAATACTCTGCATCATCTACTGGATCTGCATTTGTGTATGGCTGCCGTCTGACTACCCTCGCATTAAAACAATAAAAAGCTGATTTGAGAGAAACCACAAAGGAGAAGACAAATAGAGAAAGCAAGTGGAAAGCGAAAAAGTGTGTGTGTATGTGTGTGTGTATGTGTGTGTGTAAATGAATGAGCGAGCTAGACTTTCTCGCTCTCCTTGTATCAATGATAGTGTTATAATGGGTCCATTAAAATAGCCCTGGTTCCTTTACCTCCTCCTCTATATTTAACTGTCCACCATCCCGTGGGAGCAGAGAGGTATATGCTATCATATTACACTACGCTACATTACACACATTCATTATGTGCTGAGTAGACACCCCTGGCTCCCAGGAGCACCCATAAGTGGCCATATTATTCTAAATCGCTGGTTTCACACCACAGGAGTGAGGATGGAGGAGGTGAGGGGAGGAAACGGGGAAGGTGACGGGAAGTAGCAAGGGAGGGAGGGGAGTGGCTGACTCAGGGAAAAACAGGTTTGGAATGTGGGTTTAGAGGCAAGGAGGGGACACTCGGTGGCTCGACATGCAACCTTGAAACCACAAGTCCCCTCGACCGGAGAGCCAACCGCGTTGTTTTGGTTTGGTTTTTCAATTCCTGACGCCTCCTAACTGGTTAACTGGAGGAAAGTGTGAATGATGTGTTTGTTTTCCTTTTGTTCTCCATTCGTCTGACTGCGACACAAAATGGTACGAGCCAGAAAAAAAAAATACTCACTTCTCATTCATTCACTAATCGTTTGCCAGTTTCTCAGCGATGGACTCCAAGAAGCCTAGCTTTGTAGAAACACAACAAACATCTTCCCCACACTGCCCTCTCCCTGTTGGCCTTGCATGTGTGTGTGTGTGTGTGTGTGTGTGTGTGTGTGTGTGTGTGTGTGCCTTCTCCTCATTACAGCCACACTAATTACACTCTCATTAATGTAATTAATATTCACTGATCCAGCTCCCACTAGTCACAACATCAAAACACAGCAGCGCAGACTGATTAACACACATACACATGTACACATTGTCCACAGATGAATACACACAGGAGCTTAATATAGAGAGAGATCACATAGCAAACACACAGTCAGACCCAGGACAGACCCCAAGATAAACACAGACAAAATGCGTTATATTTTTACCACCCTTGTACCTCTAAAGTCCTCTGACTATAACCATGATTCAGACTGACTCTAAAGATTGAGGAGAGCATACACTAGGCTGAACAAAGCCATTATCTTGTAATGTTTAGGTTAGTTACTTTAGTTGGAGACATCTCAATCTTATCTGAATGCACTGAGTTTGACTGCAACCTGCAAAAAGTACTAAAAAAGCACTGCATCTCTATTTACAGACAGATGATTACAAAAGGTCTGGATAAATCTACAAAACAAGTTTTCTGTCTCTACTTTAGAGAAACACAGCATGAGTGGCCACCCACTATTAAGTTCTATTCTAATGTCTTAAAAGCCTCCATTAGTCCAAACATGGGAGTGTTTTCTCAATCTAAGGATCAATGTTTAATTCTACCAACAAGAAATCAATAAAATTTGATTTACAAAGTTTTGACATGATTATAGCAACGCACATGCGTGCACACACACACACACACACACGAACACACACAAAAGCTGGTTTTAGTAAGACCTACCGCATGGCTCTCAGTGCAATTTTGTACGCCAGTTCAGCGTCGTGAGGTAGGAGAGAGGTAAAGAGATAGCGGGCGAAGGTGTGCATGGGAACACTCTCTCTGTGGACGATCTCTCCAAGGCCAGAGTACGGACCAGCTGTACAAAAAAAAAAAAAACAAACACAAAAAAAGGAAACACACACACACACACACACACACACACACACACACACACACACACAGCTGGTTTTAGTAATGGAGTAAAGAGGAGGAATGAATTCATAAAGCAATTATCTGTCTCATCATGCTGATAAATGTTATGGTGAAGCATTGAAATGTATGTATTATATACAGTATTAAAAAAACAAATGAATCTGTTTTGGGCTACATTCAGTTTTGCATTTTTCTACACCGAAGAGTGACTTATCTGGTCCATCCCTCCCACTCAGGAAGAGGCAAAGCCACGCGGCATTATAGCACACTGTGACGTCAAGAACCATATGGTCGTGTGTGCAGACTTGGCCTCGCACACTCTCCTTTCCCTACCCCCATCTCTTCCTGCACTTCCCCTCGTCTCTGGTGGGTTATTTTAAACCCCAACAGGCTCCTAAGCCACAGACCACATCACACAGTGGCGCGGCTGCAGCCTCCAGGGGCCCGCAGAGGCCTCGCAGCCTGGTGCTCTATTAGTAACGGAGCCAGAGGTGGGTGGTCGCGCCGGGGGCTGAGGCAGGGCTGGGGTTTGGGTGGGGATTGCAGTTGAGTTTGACTGGGCAGGGCCCATCAGGATGTGCCCCCCCCAACTCCTCTGCCTCCTCCAACTTCTTCTGCTTTTCCCACAACCAGACCTCATTCTGCTCCAGCCCCAGTCCTGTAAATGTACACACTGTTGTGTGTGCATGCATGTGTGTGCTGACACAATACCCCTGGTGTTACTGTGTAAAGAGCTCATTTTGGTCTGGCCCAGGGCAGCTCAGCCTCTATTTGCACCACAAAATGAAAGGATAATAAATAGTGAAACAGAGTCCAATGTGTTTTTTCCTGTTTTACCAAGAATGTGTAGGTTCTCAGTGCGTGGGAGGGATAGGAAAGAAGGTGAGGGTGGTGTGTCAACATATGTGTCTGTCTGTATACGTGGAGACTGCTGGCAGATGTAGTGAAATAAAGGGACAAATATTATCCGTTAGTATTCTCACCCTCTAGCAGAAAGACGGCCTGTTTACGGAAGATTTTGACCAGAGAGTCGTCCAGTTCCACTTCCTGCAGCTTGGCCAATAGCTGCTCTTCATTGCGACACACCTTCTCTTGAGCGTAAAGCCCATCAGGCATCACCCGCTGCTGGCCTAAGCCGATCAGAGCCGTCTCCACTGCCAATGCCACGTACGATTCACCGTCTCCTAGCAATCGCTGCACGGGCATTCGCTGGAGTTCTGCTCGGCTCACAACACTGGAGCAGTCTGTTAAGAAGAGGGAGAAGAGAAAATAGAGAGTTAGACAAGGAGTTGGCATAAAGTGGAACTCAATGTCTGTGTTATTCTCTGAGGTTTTGGACACTAGATGAGTCTGTCTCCTATAGAAAACCACTGTGTCAGTCACACAGTAGAGGTCTGAACTCAACGACCATCCAAAATAAAGATCAACGCCTCAGGAGCATTCCTCTGTTCACTTCCATACCTCGGAGGAGAGGGCTATTTCTGTGAGCAGAGGAGGCAATGAGGGGCCGAGCGATTGCGGAGCGTAGGAGAGGAGAATTGGAAAAACACGAGAGGAGGCATGATAAAATGCGACGAGGAGAGTGAAGGTGAATCGGAGCTCAAACTATGCTTTCCAAGATCTGCAATCTAACGTAAGTTGAGAAATATGAAAGGAATTTAAATGCACCTTATTATGAGGCTACAGACCAGAGTCCACTGTAGTCAACAAAGCTGAGATGTGAGTCAATAATATACAGCATGTTGAAAAATTACAATTTCATAAACATCTATACATAAATATACAAATGTTAGTGTACGTTCATGATTATAGCCTTGTTGGTTTTGTATAATGCTATACTTATAATATTGTTTTGTACGTGGTAGTTATGTTACCCATGTATACAGTATGCCATTATACAGCATGTCATGTATAAATGTCATATACAAATCATATACTGCAAGTATGTGGTATGAAGAGATTATAAAAGAAAACAGAAATTATGATCTTTTTGGACTTTTTTAGGCTCTCTGGGTATTGTTTCATGTGCTGCCATAGAACAGGCACTATGTTTCAGTATGTATATTTGAATTTGTTTGATTCAGGATGCCAGTTACTGTAAGTCAACAGTACCTGAGAGGTCTAAGCATGTGTTGGACCCTTCCTCTCCCACTCGTCCTGATTCTGTCAGGGTGCTGAACAGGGTACCGATGGGATCCAGGGGGTGGCCCACCCAGCCCTCCATGTTGGTTATGGAGGTATGGCCTTTATGGAGTAACTCTGAGACAAGACAAAAGCAGGTAACACAACGTCAAAACCATGTACCTTTAATACGTTTTAATAACATTTCCAAAACAATTAAATGGCCTTGACCATGCAGAAGAAGAAAAAAACACCATAAATTGACCTGTAATAGAAAAATTAACAGTACTTAAATAAATAAAATGAAAGGGAAAGAACGCGAAATAAAATAAAGAACAGACTTTTGAAGAAAAAAGGTCATTTTAACAAACACACAAATTTTTTTCTCTTTGCTACAGGCAATTAATTATTCCAGCTCCCAAAAACAGATGACTTGAAAAAAGGTTTCACAGCTGGAGGAGTTTTGGGAAAATTTTCTTCTTCTCCGGTCTGTCCATGCTTTTATTTTCCAATGATATTACAGGGTATTTGTGTATGGCATGGATGTAGAATAAGTGAATTTGTGAGAATGTTCTGCCTACAATTGCATTCTGACAATAAAGAAAAACCTGAATATGAAATGTAGCTTCACCTTTCTTGTGTCGGCGGAAGTGCTCTAGTTGCCTCTGCTGTTGCCGTCGTAGCGTGTTCACCACAGCAATGGCCAGTCGGAGGGCTTCTCTTGGGTAACCGTGTGAACGCAGGGCATCCACCCTGGCGCAGGCCGTTGGGACATGTTCTGAGGCACAAACTCAAGTTTAAACCCCAATTTTCTTTTAAGGACTCTGTACATTCTCAGCCTAAGTGCGTATAAATAACTTATCTGACACATGAGCTCACACTTACACCTACATTCACACAGACTCACCATGCCACAAGGGCCAACCGCGCGAGTCAAAGAGGGAACCCTCCTGGTTGTCATGGTAACAGTAGTTGGCATAGAGGTCACTGGCGATAATGTGCTGGAGGTGTCGGTCCTGCCAGTGCAGGTCACAGGCCTCGATGGCCCGTGTGAACACAGTCCTGTGGGGGCGCATCTCTGCAGAAGGAGGAGGAGGGAGAGAAGTTAGGAGGAGCTGTGAGCGGATACACGTGAGGAAAAGGCAGCAGGTCAGGTCAACATGCGCACGTCTTTGGATTGCTTTATTTTTGTCCTAAATGCCCTTTCATTTTTTTTAATCTATTAAAAACATGTTAATTTTTAGGGCATTAGCATAATTACTATAAACAAACATAACCATCACCTACACTACTTGCAAGATTGGCAGCCTGTTCCACTGTTTGGGTGTTTTAATGGAAAGAGCTACTGTTTTCAGCTAAACTGCATGAAAGCTTTAAGAGTGACTGGGCTGCATGGAGAAAACCATGTCCAACAGGTTGACTGCCTTTTTATCAGAACACAGTCACACTGCACCTGTGTGAGACAGAGGCTCCACCACTGATGTTCAACAATACCACGTGCACCAGCTGTGAGATACATTTATACAAAGTAAATATGTTATCGACTGACATACTAAACTTGTCAATCTCTGACCTTGGTTGCCATGGGCACCCTGAGGCAGTGAGTGGGTGAGGTTGGGCAGCTCGTTGCCGTGGTTACCGTCCTCCCAGGGGCAGACGTCCACGCTGTTCCATCTGCGCAGCTGGCGCAGCCATGATGACTTCTGCTCCGGTTTGCAGTGGGGGTTCAGTACAATGCACATCCATAGGGCACCTGGACACACACACAAATGTAAAAACACACACACACACACAATTCACGCAGCTTCCCTATTTCCCAACATGTGACAATGACGTAAGCAACGAGTCATACAATGCAGGTATACAGTGAGCTTTAAAACAAATCCTAAATACAGTTGTTATGCAAGACTGAAAGCTGGAGGCAGTTTTGAAGATTTGCAGCATTCATAACATTGTTTCTTTTTTTCTTTTAGTGCACATTTTGTATGCTGCCGCCATCTTGCACTGGAATACAAAAGTCTGTGAAAACAGAGAACTTAACTAGTCCCGAGGCAACGCTGACTGCACACACATCATTTTGGAGTAAATTGGAACAAACAGAATATGAAAAGTGGCTACGTCTCTGGGGATGCAAGCACATTCAGGGATTTTACTCTCAAGACTGCTGGAGATATGTAGACTCTACAGTGTGTGTGTGTGTGTGTGTGTGTGTGTGTGTGTGTGTGTGTGTGTGTGTGTGTGTGTGTTGAACATATCCATGTGTGTAAAGGCAGAGAGAGTTTTGGAGGAAGGACGAAGACAAGGACAGAGACAGAACATGAAGAAAGAAAAAGAATACAAAAGGTGCAGAACAGAGGGAGGGCAGAAAAAAGGGAAATGAAATGGGAGCAGAGATGATTTGGACGAGGAGACATGGGTGAGGACAAGTGAATGAGGCATGGCTTTGTGTCTGGAGGAGAGGAGTAGCTGCGGCTCAAAGAGGAGAAAGACAAAAGAGGGGGAGAGGGAGAGAGCGAGAGCGGCGCCGAGAGGCAGCATTCACCACACATCAGGGGGAGTGATAAGGACTTGGGAAGACTGGTTTGAAGTGTGGACTTCAAAGAGACTGTACACACACTTCCAAAAATACGTGGGATTGAAACAGATGAGATCACTGTGCTGTCCTCACAAAGTGCAGAACAAGACC
The DNA here is from genome assembly GCA_008933995.1 of Datnioides undecimradiatus. NCBI lineage: Eukaryota > Metazoa > Chordata > Actinopteri > Lobotiformes > Datnioididae > Datnioides > Datnioides undecimradiatus. The sequence goes on along the minus strand of WARS01000015.1, from coordinate 6,896,660 downwards.
AAAGGGATAAAACGAACATCATCATCAACAGCAGCAGCAACATCAACCAAGACATGAGTGGGAAACAACAAAGACAGGAGACAACACGACTGCTGTCCTGGTGACGGACTCGTTGGTTTTGTGGTTTCTGAGGAAGTGTTTTGCTGTAGGTACAGTGCATCTGTCAAAAGAACTACACACTGTATCAAATCGGATGACTGCATAGTGAGCAGCACTCTGTCACATCAACTAAATATATAATGTGAAGTGTTTGAGAGCATTACAGAGGTCATAATATTTGGGGTTTTGATGAGGCGCAATGTGCAGCAATAAATGGCGTGTAATTCACAAAGACACTCTTGCTGAGCTGCCAAACTTACATTCACAGTGAGAAAGACTGGGCTGTCAGTGGTGAGTGTGTGTGCGTGTCTGTCTGAGAGTGTGTGTCTGTGTGGGCTGTCTTGGACACAAAGGACAAATAAACAAACACAAAAAAAAATATGCGGGTGTGTGCCTTTGTGTCAGTGTCTGGGTTCGATCGACCACCTTGCTAAATCTGTCTGTGCTTGTGCATACTTGTTGTGTGTGGTGTGTGTGTGTACTTCTGTAGGACAGTCAGATCCTGCGTGTGTGTGTGTGGTGTGTTTTCTCTCTTACCTAGCTCGTCCCAGAGCTGTCTGTACTTGTCGGTCATGGTGGTGCCCTGCTGTCTCCACAGCGCCAGCCGAGGGTCGGCCATGAACTGTTCTGTGATCAGTGTTAACATCCTCGCTCCATTGGAGTCACGCATCTTCAGCATCTCCCTCACCTACAGGGGGAAAGAGGAGGAGGAGCAGGAGGAGGAGATGGGGAGGATGGTTACGTACACACCCGCACACGCTTGTAGTTTATACAAACAGATTTACAGAGCATGAAAGCACAAATACACACAGCTCACACAGAACACCAGACTAATGACATACACACAAGTGTGTGCACACAAAAAGTATATATTTGGAAGTTAATCAAGGGAGCATCAAATAACTTCAAGCTTTATTTTTCATTACAGTGTGTCTATTTGGATGATGTATGATATTCATAGTTTTATATTAATATGTTTACCAGAAGTTCTACATAAAGTTTTCCAAGTTTACTGCACCCTTTCTTTTCCATTGTGTGTGATCCGGCTGAGGAGTTGCTGCATGCAAATAAAGCTGAACTGAATTCAACTGAAAAGAAATGAATCTTGAGAAATAAATCTTTGTTACATACACGCACTATTTGAACACAACCTTCACCTGATGGCAATTTCAAACTACTAAGACTCCTTTAAAAGGACGGGCTCATCTTGGCAGAGGTTAAAACTGCTTCACAGCTACTCGAAGTGTGTGTGTGACTGAGTCGGTGCTCCAGGCAGGGCGGTGGTCTGATCTGGTTGCTACGTAGTGGGCGGTAGTCATTTAACTTCCATTGTAAAAATCAACTTTGCCTGTAAATGGTACAAACCATTAAAACTGAGAGCATGTAACTGGAACTATTAGCATTCCTTCAAACTAGTTCTGTCCTTGCTTGCTCTCCAGTGTTATTGTAAGTACTTATACATAATACACCTGTCCTTGCTTTTTATTTTGTTGACTTAGAAGATCTTGACTTAGAAGATCAAGTAACATTCAAACTCAATCTATGCCCTCTGAATAGTTTTTCTTCTTCAAAACTAGAGGTCACAACAAAAGTCTATTCACATACTATCAACACAAACAGGGAGCTACATTGTACTTAAAGTCTAAACATTTTCAGCATTTACTGATTGTCCTTGATTGATTGAAGATATCTAAAAAAGAGAAAAATGTAAAAAGCAATGCAAAACAATGAAATAAAATGTATAAAAAAAATCTCCTTTGAAAAAGAAGATTCATGTATTTTTATCTTTTTTTTTTTTTAAATGTCGTGCATAACCAGCAGCTAAGTTTTTTAAATTTTCCCTTCACTGTCCTTTACTGGAAGATTTTCTTAGCTGTGTTAATCGCAAGATGGGCTCATTTTTGGGTGGTCAGTGTCTTCTACAGCAGGACCCAAAGACTCCTGAGTGCGTGGGTATGTAAAATCCAGGTAAACGGTGAGAACAGTAATTCTCAACTGCACTACAAACACAGGCACACCATAAGATTCACGAACATATGCATGTGTATTTGGTTTTTTTCCATCTGTGGCACGTGAAGTGACAACATTTATTCCTTGACACACACCAACACGCACCAACGCATAGACACAGAAACACTTATATACACAAATGTTTACACACGGGTGTTTATCATTTGAGGGCAGATCAGTGGAAGCAAGAATGTGTACGCGACTCCCAACATGGGTGTGTGCACGGACAAGCATATATGTGGCTGTCGGTGGGTGTGTGTGCTGAAAAGGATATAAGAGGCATCAAAGAGCATGAAGCCGAGAGACATTCTAAAAGCCGTGCAGGGTGGACGATAATGGCCTTGGCTTGCAGTCTTTACATAGCACACAACACATTAATGCTGGCCCAGCACTGTCACTGTAATACCAGGCAACAGAGAGTACTACACATCTCTCGTGTAATCGTTTAATCGCGGGTACAGAGTACGATATGTAGTGCAAGCTTTCCCTCTTTCTACACCTCTTCCTCTCTCTTCATCTTCCATTTCCTTTCTACAATTATCTCTAGCTAAGAGGCAACACGACTTTTAATGTATGTGCCAACCTATGCAAGTTGTTTTGTCTGGAATTACTTTGAATAGAGACGGCCTCTTTTCATAAGGGAATAGAGGAGAATGCAAGTGCACTATAGAGCGGGAGGAAATGTTTATTAACTGGTGGGTGGGACTGCACTTGATGTAGCTGTACACGTCATTGGTGTACACAGGCAGCAGGAACTGTGTGAAGCCATAGTGGTTGGTGTTAGTATGTGCTGTATGCTTGTTATGTTCTGTATGTGGATGAATGGATGCCTTTGACTCCTAACCTTGCTGAAGAGCAGGTTGAGTTGCTTGCCCGAGCCGTGGTATCCTCCCTGCGACAGGAAGAGCTTCACTTGCTCCTGAACCTGCTCCTCATCCAGATGCCAGCAGTTCTCATCGTCCACACTGGCTCCTGCTGTGGGGTCTGGGGCCCCTGAACACACACACACACACACACACACAACACACATTTTGCATGAGGTCACTATATTTTCACTGATTTGCTATGTCTTGTCTTGAGGAAATTCTGCTTTAGAATATTTTCAATTCAATTCAGTTCAATTTTATTTATATAGCGCCAATTCACAACCAAAGTCATACAGTAGTCATTGAATAGCACAATGACGTAATGAAGTGAACATGTTTAGGTTTTAGACTGTAATTGCACAAAGCAAGCAACATAAAGACAGTGGGTCATGCATTTTTTATGCAATTATTTAACAAAATAACCTATCCTAATAATCTATAATGAAAATAATCACTAGTTGCGGCCTTAAAAGAGTGTTAATTCAGAAACCATTTAATATAACATGTGCAGGAACATGCTGCATTGACATAATAAACATTTTTAAACACATAATTAGCAGAAACAAACAACAAAGCCCCTTAGTCATTTCATCAAGACACTTGAAAAATAAGCTTTGGTACTTTAATAGTAATATCATTAATGTGGCATGTAGTCCGTCTTTTTCCAATAATACAGTTGTTTTTCATTTTACTGTCTTAAGACTATTTTGCAAAAGTGGCTTAAAGCAAAAGCAAATAAAAGATCTCTTTGCATTCATCATAAAAATGAACATCATAACGTCTCTTCAGTTTTTTAATTCAAACGTTGACATAATGTGTCGCTGCTGCAGCAACAAACTGATTTTGTTATTCCGAACTGTGACAACGGGACAGTGTGGCTGTCTTAACTTCTAAAAACTTCAGAAAAAACATAAAATGACTGAGATTGTGAAAAATACATGGAAACACAATGCCAGAGCGCAAAAGTGTGTGCTCCAATAGATGAATAGAAGTGAATCGGTTAGATGCCTTAATATAAACATCATGTTTTATGGAAGTATTGATAGACGGGTGACAAATCAAAACCCTCTTCATCACAGCACTCTTGTAATGTCGATCTCTTGCTCTAGTTCTGAGTTGCTCATTTATTTCTGCTTTTCCATTCCCAGAAGTTTCTGGCTCCATTGTTTGCTCCATCTCTTTTTAAAAACCAAAGTTTGTTTCCTGCATACCTCTATTTTGGACCTCCTTTCTTTCCCTCTTTATTAACTTTCTTTATCAAAGCTTCACAATGACACATAGGCTTTTTTGTCCTGGTCCCTGTTTTCACTGGTTTCTCTTTCACTGTCTTGTTTGTCCTTCAAGTAAGCAGCAAGTACAGTATTGATAACAAGAGATACGCACTTTCCTTTATCTCTCTTCTAAGCTCTTTGTCTCTGTATCGTTCTCTCTCCCTCAGAGGTAAATAACGGGTCTATAGTGTTGATTAGAGGCACACGGTCTCTCCTTTACTGTCTGGATCTCACTAATGAGTAACATTGATCCTGCCACACTTTACCTTCATCACACAGTCAATACATGCATGCATGGGGAGGTAGGAACACACACACCTGCATGATCACATGGTCATAAATATGCACACACACACACACACACACACACACACACACATACATACACATTCCCTCACCGTGGACCTGGTTGATCTCCGAGTTCTGGGACAGAATTTCATCGGCCAGTTTCTGTGCGGTAGGCAACACTTCGGTGTGGTGGACTGAAATGAGATACTGGACGAACTTCTGCAGCTGGTCTCTGCTCATCTGGAACAGTGTTTCCGAGATGGGCAGGTGCAGTTTGACCTGCTCGGGCTTCCGTACTCTGTAAAGCGACAGCGCCACTACATGGGCGCAGTAGAAGATGTCTTTGTTGCCACAGGTGCATGTTACCGCCGTGATCTTGCAGCGGTCGAAACTCACGCTGACGCTGCAGACGAGCTCGGGGGATGAGGGTGTGGCAGGGTCCGTCACTGTGCCGCTGAGATGGAAACCTGAAAAAATAGATTATTTTTTAATAATAAGATAATAACAGTAAGAAAGAGATGCTTTGATTAATCCCAGAATATTTTCTCAAGCAAAAATGTGAAAATCTGACTGATGTCACCGTATTAAATGTGAAGATTTGATGCTTTTAACTGAACATCTTTGGACTTTGAACAGTTCATTGGGACATCACCCTTGTCTTTGAACTTGTGATTGGCTCTTTTCTCTATTTTCTGACATTTTCTAGGACAACAATGAATTTATGTTTGTGAGAAAATAATCCTCACACACTGTTGAAAATAATTGTTAGTTGCATGCCTACATTACTTGATTCCTTTGTTTAGCTTATTTAGTAATGAACTAATGTAGCCATTTCCAGTTAATAAGCTTCACCCTTAGCAACTTTGATTGTTAAGCTTGGAGGTTTCACCAATGGTCATTAATTAAGACTGGGAAAAGAACAGGCATCCATCGTCTCCGTACAGAGCCAACAACTGGACAACTTATTGACGGTGCCCTTTCGTAAATGACATTACTCTGTAAATCTCTTTAAGGAGGAACACACTCAAGATGGAGTTGAACAATTATATGAAACAGACTTGGTTGGCCACAGTCACCTGCCAAAGGCCCCATGTTCTCTTATCATGAGAGCATGATCAGGAGCAGCTGTTATGACTCCGAATGAGGGTAAATGAGCCTGACAGAAATCTAGATGCAGGAACCCGGATTGGAGATCCACCGCAAGAGGATTTGAGAAAGATATGAGGAAGTGAACAGTGAGCGCGGCTGTTACAGCATGAATTATACAGCCCCTTGTTTGAATATAATGTTTGATCTTATCCTGACTGCGCTATCCGGAGGCGCGGCTAGTCATTATGCAAGGATGAATATGAATGAGCAGGGCGGGGTCGCCGGCAGTGGCCTAAAACACACACTGATGAGCATATGAAAGAGACACACATGTACACACACACTGAGCCACAGCGTGAGATCATGCATTTATTAATAATGGGAGTGGTTAGGAGAGACAGAAAGTAGCTTATGAATGCATTTATGTGCTCAGGAGAGATCTCTAAAATGCATGCGGACCGGGCAAAAGACATACTCTTAAATATGTTTATCAAAGGGCTGAGCACTTGCATCGCTGTGATATCAAGCATGTATTAATGCAGATATCAAAGGGTTTTCAGGGCCTGCACATTAGGTGGGGAGGGAGGGGCAGGGGCTGAATATTTCATAGGATAGAGGGGGCGAGAGGTACACAAGCAAGCTGAACAGAGGTCAGGTCAAAGTAGCTCTCTGTCCTCCTAAATGGTTAAAAGGTTTGCTGAGAGTGCAGGTGAAAAAGAAGAAAGACAGAGAAGAAAGTAAACAAGGTCACAACCCTTGTCTATAGTGTAAGCTATGCCCTCAGGATGCATATAAAAATAAAACAAGCTGGATATGGAGGCCTTATATTTCTTATATACAGTTTCCCTGAAGCAAACACACTTAAATAGCCTCCATGTGAGACCTACTACAAATTTCTGCATCCAAAATTTAAAAAAACTCCATTAGCAAGGATGTTGCAAACACACTGAACTGCAAGAGCATCAAAACAGGAATAGCAATGTTTTGTTATTGTGCTGTAGAACTAAGACGTGTTGGCTGCAAATGTCTAACAGTGCAGAACTGCAGAACATTGCCATGGAGATATGCTTTTCCATTCTGAAAGCCAGCTGGCAGAGGAAGTACATGTTCGTTAACAATATCCACAGAAGAGGGGTGTGGATCGAATATGGCAGCCACTTGCATCTGCAGTGATCAAAGCCTATATGTCTACAGCTGTGAGAGATAGAGAGAAGGAGAGAGAGACAGAGAGAGAGCGAGAGAGAGAGAGACAGACATACTGAGTCACTCTTAAACGAGACAAAAAGGTTTACATGGTGCAGCTGGTTGTAGAATGACAAGCAAACTTATTTGTTTGTGTAGTAACATCCAAATGAGCAATGGCTTTTAATACTGGCTGGTACGTTGTGTGTGTATGTGTGTGTGTGTGTGTGACACAAGCTTATGTTTCAAGAGTGGCCCCTGGTCCAGAGAGGGGAGAGAAAAAGAGAACATCAAAAACATGTGGGGCTGAGAGAGCTCAAAGAAAAATCAACCTCTGATACGTACAAACACACACTCTTACACACACTCTTACACACACACACACACACACACACACACGTATCAGACAGTCGTAAAAGGAGCCGCACTTTCTTTTGCAAATGTTTTCCTTTTTTCCCACAGGGAAAATTAACAGGGATACTTTTTTTTATTCAAAACACATGGAGTATGAAAAACTAAATACTGATAAAAGACTTATCCTTGTTTGAGAAAACTCTGTTGTGTTTCCCTTTGCTTTAATGGACACTCTCGCTCTCTTGCCTTCCAAGCCCTTTTCATGCGTCCCTCCCTCCATCCACATTCCCACAGCTCTTTCTCTCTCACTCTCTGACAGATGGGTAGGTAATGAGTTTCGCCTTTCCCCGTCCAATCGTCTGGGCACCAAAAACTGCCCCCCACGCCAAAAATGCCCTTTTAATTTAGCCAAGCACTGAGTACAGGGATATTACTGTTTAGGTACACACACAAGCACGCACATACACACACACACACGCACATCTCCCATGACTCCTGGTTGGGTGGGTATGAAACCTTCAATGTCTCATGTGCTAGCTATTAAAGAGCTTGGTTTCCCCCTCACCCAGTCCACCCAGCTCCCCTCCCCAAGTGGTGCTCAGGGCTCTTTTCTGTGCATGTTCAAGAGGCCAGGGCTGGCTTTCAAAGTAACCATGGCGGCCATTTTTAGAACAAGGCCTCTGTGAGGTTGCCCTAGAAACCCCTTCTGACCGCCCTGGTGAAATCACACTTGGCCCGAAGAGCTGTGGAAGGCAGAGAGAACAGTGTGTGAAAGAGTAAGCGAGCATTAGTGTATGTATATATATGTTAAAATCCCACAAAAGGCCTGTAGACCACCCACACTCTTTGTTTTGGGGGGGGGGGGGTCCACCATCAAAGCATTCCCCCAAATAGCCCTTCGTTCTATCTCTCTCTTGTTTTGAAGTTGTATGAGTGCCGATAAGCCAGCATGGACTCTTATGACCAACTAGGACCACTTCTGACTATTCAACAGCAAGGGGCCCCGAGAAATACCGGACTCATGCTCTTATTTCAGCAAGGAATAGCACAGGCTCAGACCTGCGACTCATTCGACATACATCTGCTGTGACGGAAGAATACCGCCTTTATACGCTCCCTATAAAACAGGATTTAGCTTCCCACATGAAGGCAGGCGGCGGATATCGGGGCCGGGCCTCAAAGGTTTGCTTGCCTAAGCACAAAAGTGCTCAGTGTTTGAAAATCACTGGAGTAAATTAGATTGAGCAACATACATATATTTCCGCAATCAAATTAAGATTCCAAGTCAATGGAGAAAATTCAGGCCCAGCAGTGGGAAGGTCGTTACGTTTATTGGCTGAATTGGTTCATGAGTGACTGTCACCTAAATCTAATATGGCACTGTGCAGTTCAGACAGCACACATTGCATTTGTGTGTTGGGTTTGTGTGTGAGACAGAGATTCTGAATACATGATTGATTTTAGGGGGTGAGAAATAAGTTGAAACAAATGGGGCTGGTGTGAAAGCAAGTCAACAAAAGCAAAGGGGGAGGAACGGAGAAAGCAAATAGATATTTAAGGCCCATTTGCCTGGGCTGATTCACTTTAGCCTTGCACATTAATCAAATTACCACATGAGCTGCAGACAAACAGAGAGCAACACCTAAATCCAACTCTGCCCTGCTAGGGCTTCTTTGATCCAGAGGGGGGCCGACTGCAGTAGTTGGTGCTTTAACACGGGATCCGACTCTAGGTGGATCTCACTGGAGAAATGGCTACTGGACTGGAATCCAATCCGTTTCGTTGGACTGGGCTAAGGGGCCCAACTGAAAGGAGATCTGAACCACAACTGAAGAAAAGCACAGCTCTCAACAGGCCGAGGGAGGGTCAAGATACGTTGAGCGATCCCCACCTCCAACACTGCCCCCATCCCACCCACAGCTTAAGGAGCAGTTCCTTCATTCCGTCTCCTTGAACTTGCCCAATTAATAAGGCTACAAAGATAAATACAAGGCCTTTCAGCATCTTAGAGGGTAGGTCTGTGTGAGTAACAATGAGTACATGTGTGTGTGGTCCTATAAGGAAGCACCCATACAGAGACTATAAACAGAGATCAATGCTATTCTGCAGGAGACCTTGCTCCAGGCGTGTGTGTGCATGCAAGTGTGTGTGTGTGTGTGTGTCCTAGGTGTGGGACGGGCTGGAATAACACAGCTGAGCTCCAGGGGCGGCCATATTTATGCCTTAAACCCTTTGGTAGACCAAAAAGCCTTTTTCTCCCCGGGTGTGTTTTCATCACCCGCACATCCACACACATGCACGAACTATCTCACAGCCTGGCGCTTATCCCGACAGACACAAACGAGCATAAATTAATGTTTTGAGATTTTCTATGAATTTCAATGCTTTTACTTCCGCTTGAGATTCTGACAGCAAAATCTGCATGCTAATCATAGGGATGGGAGGGAAAGAATATCTGTCCATGTGTGTGTGTGTATGTGTATCTATGTGTCTGTATGTGTGCGTGTGCATTGACGGCTGTGTGGGTGATTGGAGTTGTCATCAGCTGGCGGTTGAAATGACAGTCGACTACTGGGCTGCTGCCACTTAGTTGCCATGCGGTACATCAGGAATGACTTGCAATTTTCTAACTATCACTTTCAAAATGGATTCTAATTTTGCTGGATTGGGCCTGTCAGGCGGAGCTGGTGTTTCTGCTCTGCTGACTGATCCCAAAGGCTGCCGTTCAGAAGGCTGACCAGTACAGAAAGACAGTGAAGCCTCTGCGCCGATCGACGCAAGACAAAAAGGATGAAGTGAAAAGAAAATGAGTTCTGATACTAACAGATGGAGGATCTGGAAGTGAGGGGTCTTTGGGTCCTGGATTTTTTTTTTTATTTTTTTTTTGAATTAGCTCGGGCAAATTTCTGTCAAAGGAATACTTTGATATCTTGGGAAAGACACTTTCATAGTTAGATGCAAAAATGTATCCTACTATGGTAAATATGAAGCAGGAGCCAGCAGCTAGGTAGCCTAGCTTAGCACACAGACTGGGACGGGTGAAACGTCTTGCTTGACTGTCAAAATAAAACAAAATCTGTCTTCCAACACCTCCAACACGCTGTATATAATGTAGAACATGTAAAAATTAAATGTTGTTAGTTTTACATGAGGTTTTGGCCATACGCAGGTTTTGTTACCCTTTTGGAACCTTTTTGGAAGTCAGGATAGCGGTTTCCTGATCTCCTGTAGTAATGTCAAGCTAAGCTAAGTGGCTACTGGCAATAACTTCATATTTACCATACAAATAAAATGTCATGTCAATCTTCTTATCCAATTCATGACAACGTAAATAATTGTAAGTTCCTATATGTGAGATGCAGCTGAAATATTTATATAAATAAATATAAAAATATTTTATTCCATACATAGCCATAGCCCCACACCTGAATGTGACCGCAGGACACTAAAGAGGTAATTGCATTGTCCGTTTGAGCTACTGCATGCTCAAAAAGGAAAACCAATTTCTGTAACTGTTTTTAGTTGAATTATGTTTCCAACAATGAAGGCAATGTTTGTCATAGTTAACTATTAAACACTTCAGTGTGAAATGAGTGTAGGTGTAATTTCAGAATGGCACCTGTGTGGTATAGGATGAACTGTACCTTTAGCCGCTATTCAACAAATCTCTGTCACTGGAGAAGTCAGTAACCTGCTAATTCTGTCTCCTGGCTGTACATTAACTATACATTATCCCAATCCATGTGCAAGGTTCATTAGTGTGAATGAAATTACAGCTGGCTGGAAATGAATGTGTGTAATTAGCCGAGGTCTGTCCCAGTAGAGCCACGCAAGCTATAGACGGAGGTAATGGGATCCATTGAAAAGCCATTGTCTGCTACTTCAGGGTTTGAGTATCTTTCTAATGACAAACCTATATAGTCGAGACACTGAAGCGTTAGCATCCTTCTCGATATGAAGGAGGCGAGACTGGGTCGGTCAAGACGACGGCACAGAGGAAATGAATTAACAAAAGACATGTCGGTACATGATTTTCATTGGTTCTTAGAGCATGTGTATGCAGGATGGAAGCTGTGTTTGTTAGACCTTAACACATAATTTGCATGCAGAACGTGTGCCAAAATGACATTTGCTGTGCCTGTCTGAATTGATTACAGATGTGTTTCTCTTGCTTAATTTGAACTTTGCCCTATAAATCCTTTTGTGATTAATCTTTTTGATAAAACGGCTTTCAAAAATTTGTCTCGACATCAAAGCTCATCAGAAAAAGGGTAAAAACAGAACAAAATGCAGCAGAAAGTCTCTGTGAAGTTAGCACAGCACACATAAAAAAACAACTACTGTGGAAAACTAACATGGCTGAAAGTGAAGAGAATTAATTTGCATATGAAAATAGCTGGGCACTAACAGCGCTGGACTGAAAACTACAGCATGACTGTGTGTGTACATGTGGGAGTATGTGTGTGTGTGTTTTTAGGTTCACTTGTCCATGCCAGGAAATAACCTTACACTCTTTACCCTTCCCATTTCGTTTGGAAAGTCACCCGACGCACTCCAACATACACACACACACACACACACACACACATACAGACTACAAAACCCCACCCTTTGACACACACTCATGATGCCTTCATGCATGCACGCATACTGGCTTCAGTGACTCCCTGCAGTCAACCTCCTTCTGCTCACAAACAGCCCCTCCTCTTTCCTTTTTCTCTCTCCAATAACTGGCTCCTCCCCTGCCCTCCCACCCCCCACCCCTCCCCCACCCTCCCATGACACACACACACACTGACACACACACACACACAGAATGTTGCCTAGCCCTAAGCTGACCCGTTGTGTGTACTGACGTCACACACTAGACAAGGGGAGGCATCATTCCAGACAGACACACACACACGTGCACACCCACACACAAATACACACACGCATACACACAGGCCCCAGCCGAGGGGGAAGCTGCATTCCAGCACAGGCACACAGACACACAAACACACATCACCACGCCTGGCGGTGGGAAGCATGGGGAGCGCTCAGCTGTAGCGGGGAGGTGGGGAAGAGGGCCAGGGGAGGCGAAGGGGGGAGTTTCATAGGAGGGAGGAGGGAGCGATGGCTCTGAGCCAGTGTTCCTCTGAGCTCAGCACTTCCCCTTTCAGCTCCAGCCAGCCGCCAGTTTGCGTAACGCAGCCCATGCAGCCCTGCCGGCTCGTGCTTAACCCCTTCCTTCCTGCAGTCACTGAGGTCACACTCGCTGTTCTCTGTTCAGCGGCGCATGCCACATCCTGGCGTAAACCCGCCCTCTTGACAAACATCCCCCAACATCCCCCGGCTCAGGCTGTCCCATTATAGCACTGAGCACACCGGCCCAATACTCATACATTCACATTATTACCTGACACAGATAAAGGTGGATACACACAGGTATACAAGAGGCGCACAAACATCGCAGAGAGATGATACATTCACCAGGAAATAAATGAACCTTTTACATGCCACTTTCCTTTGTCCTCGTAGTGGCCGAACACATCTACCCGTGTCTTTGTCTTTCAGAAATCTAAAGAGGTAGGCAGCGTGTCTGAGAGTGACCTGAATTTACAGCTGCATCTCTCTTTGAAGACAAAGACAAAACAAAAGCACTGCAATACACACCCATTAATTAGCAATTACCAAGTAATTATCATTACCACAGACAACATATGTAGCTCAAACACTAACCACCTTAACACAGATTTGTTTTTCTTATTAAATTAGTGCAAAGCACATGCAGTGGCTGAAATATGGTATGTGCGCACTATATCTATTCAGCTGTGGATCCATTGACCTTCCGAGAGCTTATGTAGGCCAAAGTGTCCACTCCACCCACAGAGATGTGAGGGCTTGTACTCGTATATCAGATGTGCCCCCCCCGCCACAAATCCCAATGAAAAGTGTCATAGCTCACACTAACCATGGCAGACATAGTCCACGGCAAAGGGATGGGCTAAGCAGAGGGGGGAGTGAACAAGGGAGGAGGGGAGGTACTCTCACATTTAATATCACTTGACACGCGTCATCCAGCATCTCTCAAACAGCCGCTGAGCCCTGTGTCAAATCCACAGCCCAGTCGAAGACGCTGCACACGCGTATGCAGGGTGCACCTTGTACACACACACAAATACAAAACAAAGGCAACCCAAAGACAAATATCTCAGCCACCTGGCGCCGTGATCGACAGGCTGCTGCAGAGAATGGGAATAACCGGGATGAAGGCGAGTGAGGGAAAGAAGCGAGAGGGAGGAGGGGGGGCAAAGGAAAGGTTGAACATGTCTCTGCTGAATCGTGGTGGTCGATTCTCTTGCCTGCGGGCTATTCCTGTAAATATTGACGTTGATGTTAGGACCACTCTCTTAAGGATAAGCTATAAAGCAAGGGGGTTAGATTTACTCTGCAAACTGTAAGCATCTGAAATCACGCGCTACGCTTGGCCTTCGCAAAGTGTGTTGAGGGGAAACTGTGAGAGACTTTCAGGGTGAAGAGCTGCAACCACACGAGGGAACCGAGCTCTCTCAGTAGGTTTACAGCTCGCTCCTCTCCCTCTCTCTCCTTCTCTAGATGGTTTAGGTTTCCACTCTCGAGCTAAAAGCAGGCAGCTGACATCAAAACCTTCAGCGAGACCCCTATTTCCCAGAAAGAGCTCTCGTTTCATGTAAATAGCTGCCTTTCATGGCTACATTGAAATAAATTGCACCCTGCTGGACAAGAGGGAGACGATGTTCACCCTGGAGCCTCTCTTGTTGACATCTGTATGTGTTACCATGACGACACATGTCTACCCGGCACAGGCGTGTATGTACGTGTGTGTTTGCATTCATGAGTTGTATTTGTGGGGGCACACACCTTGCATACATGTGGGCAAACACAGACGAGGACACGGGCAGGTCGGCACACATAGAAACAAAAAAACACAAATACCTCTCTCATTCTTTCTCAAACACACACACGCACACACAAGTGGGGCTGCACAAAAGCTTGCAGAGAATAACACACGAGCGTGACCAAAACACTGAATCAGGTTAGACTTGCTTCCAACTACCATGTCCTCGTGGGAAGCTGCAGGCAGAGAAGTTTATTACTAATCATCCTCACGTTAAAAAGGGCAAAACTAATCCAACTATGACAACAGATTCTCTGAAACCCTCCAGAGTATCGTATGTGTCCGGTCAACTGGGAATTAATCTGCTGGAGAAACACGATGATGCTTGAATTCATTTTAATACAAGTGGGTTAAAGATGCCAATCCTCCTGTGGTATCGCCGTTCCTCCACAGACTGTAGTCGCTATCTGTCTGACTTTGCAGAGAAATTACTGTGATTGTCTGTACACTCCAAGTACTGCCACACTGTCTGATCAAATTTGCCCGAATTAGCATTTTCATAGATGACAGAAGAATAATCATATCTGTACGCAATTACGCCGATTATGTCTCTTCAGAGACTTGTGAAGTGAAGGACTATGTCACCTCTGAGACCACGTGAAACAAAGGCCAACTGCTTTGTTTATATTTTACCACGTGTCTGTACTTTGAGATCCTCATTATGTTCATTTGGGAAGCCAGAGTGCTGAAGGAGGAAACGACAGGGGGTTCAATTGGGGGTGGGGGGGCAACTGAAGGGGTACATGCCCACTGCCATAGCAACCATAAAGGAGGTTGAGGGTATGCAGCATATTATTCATAAGGATAGAAAAGAGTAGGTGTGCATGTGTATGTGTGTGTGTGAGAGAGAATCCCCTCCCGTGGGCAAGTCAGCATTCACCCATGAAGTAGGTCAGTGAAATTTGCCCAAATTAGGTCAGTGGCAGTCAATGGGTGCCATCCTGGACAAGAGAAAGAATAAAAGAGAAAGAGGGAGAGAAGGAGAGAGAGCGTCTATAAGGTTAGGAGAGCAGAACCAAGCGGCTTACTTCATCTTACACTTAGTTAATTACTGTTATGCTGGCCCGTACAAAACACACACACACACTCCAAACACACCCCAAAAAAAGCCTAAGAGTGAGGAAGCAAAGCTTCCCCTAAAGCAGAGAGAGTTCTTTACAACTTCAAGACGTCACTTTTTCTCTACTCAAACATCCCTGGTATCAGAATCAGTGCACATCAAAAAGCCCGTTTTGATTGAAAATGCTTTTGAAAAGCAGTCCGATTCGGTTACAGTGCTTAGGTCTGATTATTTAGCACCCCTCCTCCCTCCCTCAACACCCTCTAGCTGTTTGGATGGTAGCTTCTTTGTCATCTGCCTCGGTTTCGTCTAGCTTTTTCCCTCCCCATTTTGAAGAATCCACATCGGGAGAGGGGTTGTTGCGCGTTGTTGCCAATAAACGGCAGAACACAGGAACCTTTGAAGTTGGTGGCACGTTGTGATTTGCTTTCATCGTCCCGCATCTGTCAGTCAGCGAGAAAAAAAACGTGACTCCAAAAGAAAACTTTTGCTGCTTTTTCTCCCCAATTTCCTCCCCGCACATAGACATGCACGAAGAACCAAAACAAAACAACAAAAAAATGACAACAAAGACGGCAACAGTGACAAAGGCTGTATTGGGCATTAGACAGACAGGGAGTGGGCTGAATAATAATCTGTAAAGAGTTGTGATGCGTTCCAGAAGATTCTGATGTTGCTTTAACTGGTGCAGACCGACTCTGCTTGGTCCTGCCTGGGCTTCCTTGGCCCAGTTCCACACAAAGGGGGTATGTGCATGTGCATCCCACTGTAGCTGTGGGGTGCTCTCTGAACTTTATTCTGTCAGCCCTCTGTCGCTCATCTTAGTGCAGTTGGGTGTCAAAGAGGAGGAAGAGCATTGACAGGTGTCTTCTGTGGGCAACGTCTGTTCAGAAGCATCATGGCAGAACCTAGGCCTGCACCTAATCACACAAGCCCGCAGCCTTGCTCTGACAGCCACAGAGGCTGGGGAGGGGAGGGGAGGGACAAAGGCTCCTTTCCCTGGGCAGCGATCAAACTTGAGCCCCCGGCTTGCCTGGAGATGTGACAAGGCCCTCTTTCCCTTTCCCTGCTTTTCCCCATCCTCCCCCTACTGCCAATCATGTGTCAAATGCTTCACACTCTCGCACGATGCGTGCATTTGTGTGCAGAGCGTATGTGTTCGTGCTCAGGCCTAGCCTGTCTACACAAGTTAAAGAGATGTATGGAAGTGAGAGTCGAGGAGACAAAGAGACACACAAGGATATGAAGAGCTTCGTGGGGAAGTGTTGAGCCAGAAACGACCAAATGTACAAGCTAAACGTGGCTTGGAGTAAAGCGAGCCACAATGAGTTACAGTGACTAACGTTACTAGCCAGAGAGAGAAAGATGCCTGGCTAGAGAAGCTGGGTATAGGAGCCAGAGAACTGAACTGCAGCCAACCTGGATGAGGCCTCAGTCCAGATAAGTTGGGACAGTACCAGGGGCCCAGCTACAGCCTGTCAGAGCTGGGAGGAGGGGGGAGCGAGTGAATTAACAAGAAATACACAGCGAAAAAAAAGAGAAAAAGAGAAAGAGAGAGGGTAGGCTTATAGGCAAAACAGAGAGAGAGAGAAAGAGAGGGGTTTTGAGGCTTTTCAGCTCCGAAGAGGGATGGAGGGGGGTGGTTGGAGGGAACTGCTGAGAGTCAGGCAGAGCTGGAGCCGAGGCTCAGAGGCAGGGCCAGGGCCGAGCTGGGGCTGCTGAGAGAGGAGCCAGGGCTAGAGGCCAGAGGAGGGAGGGAGGAAAGGAGAGGGGGCTGAGAATAGGAGGAGGTTGTGGCAGAGCCGGGGCTGGGGCCGGGGCCAGAGCCAGGGGCCCCAGCTTTAGATTTAGTCAGCTGTTCCCCTGGCCAGCAGCTGGAAGAGAGAGAAAGGGAGGGGAGGTAGCATGGGGAAGACAGCGCAGAGACTTCGGGGGAGAATTTTAACGGAGGAACGGAAAGTGAGAGGAGGTGGAGAGGAGCGAGGGAGGAAAAAAATAGCACAGTGATATAGAGAGGGAGAGGAAGAAGAGAGCAGGGGGAGAGGGTGGTGTTGGAGGTTTGGAAAGAGGACAGTGGAAAAGCCATTAGATTCCTATGAGAGAGAAAACAGCACTGAGAGCAGACAGACTGACAGAAGGTGGTTAAGGCTCACTGGCTTTGCAACCACTCTTCCCTTCCTCCCTCGCTGGTCCTCCTGCTCCCTCATTCCTCTCGTCCCTCCCTCCATCCTCCTCCTCTCCTTCCGTCACTGGTGCACTATTCTCTGGCTACCTCCTTCTTGAACCAGTTGTGCTTCAGCAACAGCCCTGCTATTCATTACGCACGACCTGCAGGCATGACCCCAAACACACACCAAGATCCCAAACAGGTGCCCCAGACACACACATACACACTCTGCAGCAGCAAAGGGATCACACATGACTGAAGGGGGGAGATACGTAGGGAGTGTGGATAGAAGGGCTGAAGTGAGAAGAGAGGGCTCTCTGTGGCTGCTTAGAAAAGCACCGCAGGATGGACAACAAGGAAAGAGTGAGGGAAAGAAGAGAAAATATTAAAAAGGGGGGGGGGGGGCGATGTAATTAAAGCAGAGTGCGTACGCTCTTTGTTTCCATAAAAGTGGCAAAATGAGATTTGGAGTAGGGGAGCGAGGGGCGAGGGTTTGCCATGGGGCAAGCAGCCACTGCTAGCAAAGCACTTTATGGCCTATTATATTCCATTCAGATGGACCAGGCGTCTGGGATAAAAGCATTTAGTCTGTGCGTTAGTGAGTGACTCAGCACTTGGAGCCTTCACAGGTGGACCCCCTCATAACTACACAATGCATATCAATGAAGTGTCCCACTCTATGCATATGGATCACTCACTCCCACACCTACGCCTCTTTTTTCTCCCCTCTTCGCCTCCACCTACGCCACCTTTTTCCTCCTCAACCTTTCACACCTCCTTGTAGAGACACTCTCTGTTGTTTACCCTTTTTTTCAGCCGGATTGAAGTAATGCCACCAGCTCTTTTATAGAAAACACTTTATCAGGGCAGGAAATAAGAGGAGGTGGGAGAGGATGAATGAGAGTGGTGTGCTCCAAAAATAAACAAAAAGGCCTGACAAATGCATCCTTTTGCACATTTCTTACCTCAGATTTATTATTCAGCTTTTCCTCGAAAATTATGGGGAGAAATTTCTGTGTATGGCTGCAACAACCGACCCACCTCTTCTCCTCCCTTTCCCTTTCATTTGGCGTTGAGACAGTAGACAGCCCCCCTCCTTCCTATATTGCTTTCTCTCCATCACTCTCTTGTCTCTCCCCCGCCCTCCCTCCACCCATCTGCCCTTTCCTCTTCATTCTACCTCTATGCTTCTCTTTCCCCTTCTCTCTTCCCCTTGGTTGTGGTTAATGGCACAGGGACCCAGCGTGGAATATAGATCAGTGCGAGATGGATGGGGCACCAGGAGCTCCGGCCAGTCCCGTAGGTCCCAGACCAAAGATTAACTAAATATTAGCTGACAGGAAGAGAGAGAGGCAGGGACACAGCTGCAGCTGCTAGTGCCACTGCCGGCAGAACAAACGACAGAGATTGTTTTTAACCCCCTTTGCTCTCGGGAGAGGGAGAGACACATGCGATAAACACACAAGAGATGCAAAAATACACACGGCACATTGGTGTATACATACTGCTGTGCACGCGTACGCACATGCTATCAGAGGCACCCTGGGAGAAGGAGTCCACTAATCACATTCTCTCCTCCCCCTCTCTGCCCTGCCAAGGCAAGGGGGGAAAAAAAGGAATAAATCTTTATTAGGCGATGTGTCCCTGCTTTATCGATCGCTTCGCTCCTTCCCTCCCCTCCTCTCTCTCCACCCCCCTCTCTTTCTCTCTCCTCCTTTTGTTATTTTAGGCGTGTGTCTGCCATCCAGTCCAATTGAGTCAGGCTGTACATCAGAGAGGACCATTACCCATGTCTCCCTGGGCTGGGCTGTCACTGGCTGCGAGGAGGGTAGGAGGTGAGGTGATGTAGCCACCCAGGAGGGACAGCTAGCCAGCTAACAGCTAGCCAGACAGCAGCAGAGACAGACAGACGGACAACCAGCCAAACAGACATCAGGTTTTGGGCAAGAATGTAGGCAGACAGGATGGCAGACAGTCATTCTGAACAATGCCAAGTAACAACAATGGTCGATCTGTACTTCACCTACACTCAAGTACTGCATGTTTCTATGAGCATGCTGCATTGGCATAACCTGATTTATGGTGCTAATTTGTCTCTAGCCACTGATTCTAAAAAGGGGTCATAGCTTTCCTCCCCTGCAAAGGATGTTGATACCTCAGATTTTTTTCTCCAATGCCTAAATTTGAGAAATAAAAGCGTGATATTGTACAAAATCCCCTTTATTCAAACAAAAGAGACCAAAGTTCTCAGATGCTGAATTTATCTAAAAGCATTTGAGGACTTTTCCACATAGCACAGTCTCTAATTGGCTAAATTATGATTAAAATCAGGAACTATCTGATCAAAGAATAAGTAAACAGCTCATTCAGGGCATTGGCTAAATGACTAGCATATAAAAAGTAATGAAACCAGATGAATTTCTGAAGGGCAGAACATGCCGAACCCGGAAAAGGTTCCAGGATGGTCTTCAGTTTCTGGAAAATATCAAGGTGAGGATCATTTAAAAACTTCAGAGAAAGACACCACAGCAAATAGGCCAAGTCCTGTTCCTCTACTAATTCCAGACAGTGGTAAACAGTGAGCGTCTAAATGTAGAAACAGTGATAGCCTCTGAGGTCTGGATGCAGACTACAAACACTGAGCAAAGCGCAGAGTGCAGGAGCTAGCTAGCCGGCTAGCCTTCCTTTGGGAGTTTCGACACAGGAAACACTATGGAAACATGCTGTATCTAGATAGGGGCAGTGTAAATAAGATATGAGTTTCTATTGCCTGGCTTGGGAAATTAAACTGGAAAATTGAGAAGGGGGAGAAGAGATCATGAGAGCTTATAAACATGGGGAAGGAATGCACAACAGAGAAGGAGGATAGGCACAGGTATGGAAAGCATAAGGGTAGAAGAGCAAGAAAATAACATGACAGGAAGATGAAGGTCAGGAATGAGATAAAGAAAAAAAACCTAAGCAACCAAGGAAATGAGCAAGAAAGAAAAAGAACTCCTTCAAGACAAAACTATTTAGAAGGGCAAACTAAATTCCATAGACTACTGAAAGCCTTCCCTCCTCCTCTTAGAATCTCTCTCATTCTCTTTCTTTGTCGGTCTCTCCCTGTCCCTCATGCCTGGAGAGCCTTTCTAACTCTATTCAGCTCTACAACAGAGCAGTGAATGCATGTCTCACATGCCACACAGCCACGACATCGCTGGACCAGGAGCAGCCAGAGGCACCTCATGCTCTCAGGGCCTCCTCCTCCTCTGCATAGCTCACACCGCACAAGAGGAGACAAGGGGGTAAAACTCCCCCTCTCAACCTGGCTACGATTCCTGATTGTTCCATGAGGGGACAAAAAAAAAAATTTGGCCACGTACTGTGTCCCCTCTCTTGGACTGATCTCTCATGTGAGAAATTGCTTATTGGAACATGCAAAAGACAGATTCAATCAAGCAGGCAACCTTTTCCTTTGGTCAGGTGCTGTTTATTGGAAAACAATATGTGAGCATGGGCCTGTCTTTCAAGCAGAGCAATTGGCCACTGGAGGGACAATCTGACCAGATTGACCTTTGACTTTAGTAAATCCCTGGGGGTCAAGTGAGGGGGTCAACATTGGGCCAGCTCAGTGCTGGAGGAGGGACCAGTCAATGAGTGAACACCTCTGTCTGCGTGTGTGTGTGTGTGCGTGCGCAATAGGGGTCAGCGGCAGGTAAACCCTCATCCTCTGCCGTTGTTTATTCAAAGGCGCCTAGTCGCTGGCACCACTAGGCAAGTGTGTGTCTTAAAGCATGTGCACAGGCAAGTGTGTGTGCGTGCAACAGTGGAAATGGGATAGGGTGGGAATGATGACAGACGGGAATGTCATCCACCCTCTTATCATTAACATGCCTCACCTTTATTCAGCCTGACACACAGAGCCATAAACAAGCTCACTGGGCCATTAACACACAAAGTCATACTCGTACACGCTTGTAGTCACACACAGATAAATGGGCTGAAAGAATCTACCTTTACTAACAGCCCTGCCTTAGTTTGCAAGGGTAAATCCACACCTCACTTTGGACCCAACAATCATTTACAATTACATCAACAGTCAAAGTTGGTTTGTCACATGGGCTTCTTGGCCTCTTTTCACCAAGCAGAGGATATACTACAAGCATAATAGTAATGTGGCAGAGGCAGTACAGGCCAAAGTCGTGATATTCTCTGCTCTGCCCTCCATATTTGTCTGGGGTGGATCAAAAATATTGCCCTTAATCTGGGACAATAGCAGGTAACTTTCTATTCTCAAACAAAGTATACAGAGTGATTATGTGCACACACACACACACACACGCACACACACACACGCACACACAGGCGCACATACAAATGGGTTGTAGCCTTTCGGCTGATCCAAAGCTGTTTGGCTTCTGGGGGGAAACAGCTGTTGACCAAACTGCACAGAGAGGCTCTGTTCTGTGGCAACAGTGAAAGCATGCATAGTCTTTAACACATATTCTCATACTCATGCAGTAAATGCACACTACACACATGCACACACACTATACATACATTCAACCTTCCATTGCAGTAGGCAGACTCTTGGACTGTTTTGTGCTTATTTCAGCAGCCCATTGGTGCAAAGAGGAATTCATTAAAAAGAAAAAAAAGTGAAAGGGAGCATCAGATAGGAGAACGCTGAGTGCTGCATTCCCCTGTTGTTATTATTGCCAAATCGAAGAGAGAAGGGCAGCTAGTAATAAAAGTCATTAAACGAAATAGAAAAAACAGCTTTTAATAGGGCCTTGTCGTTGTGGATTTAGTAGCCTTTCTATCGCTTGCTCCCTCTGCTCAGTTCCCTGAGCTCACAGAGAGTAGAGGGGCAGGAGCTCTGTGGAAGGAGCACTGGATTCCTAGACAGAGTCAGCCAGCCGAAGAGCTGTGCTGACGCACACCCAGCAGCCACAGTCTGGGACAGGAGACAAGTCAAGCTGGAACAGGGACTGGGGCAGACGTTAGAGAGCTCATGCTGGAACTTTATTACTTTAGCTGGTTTATTTTAACAGGGCAATGCATGCTGATCTTGTACATTGAGCGTCTCTGAAAATGAGCCAGTATTAGTGTGCAGGGTAATTTTGAAACGTGGTCTCTGGGCAACTTGGTAATAGGCCTAGGAGTGTGGCAGACGCATGGCGGCTAGAGCTGGAACTGGGAATGGCGATTTAAGACGGGCAGGGAGGAAACGACCATGTCTGGGACCAGGAATGGGACGGGGAGGGAGGCTGGCTCCAGTCAGGTGGAAGGGCTGGTAATAAGGCAAAGTGAGTTTGAGATGGCCAAAGAACCATCTATGGGTACATCTTGGGTAAGAACTTGGAAATGTGCTGAGCAGGAGACCGTTATGGCTGGGTCTAGTAACTGGAACGTGGCTGGCAAGAGGAAGTTATGGTCTGTGGTGGGAATAATCTATCTAGAAGCCCATCTGGGTCTGGGAATTAGGGTTGGTTAGAGTCTGGAGGTGGGGATGTGACAAGCACTGGGACCCTCTGGAAACATGACAAAGCTAGCAAAAGAACCAGTGGTCATCTATCACTCAATGGGTACAGTACAACACTGTCACAGCTTGCTTTATGGGTTCGATCCTGGAGGGGGCCACCCAGATTGTAACCGGCTTAAGCTGCCTGTCTGTAAGTAATCGAAGGCGGAAACTGAGCTTGTGCTGAAACTCATTACAAGTAGAATGAAAGTAATTATCACGTAAACACATTTCAGATTTACAGTGATGCTTACTTTAATGTCAGTTCACACAGAATATATACCTCAAAACCAGATATAAACAAAAACCTAAAACTGGGCGTTTTGTCAATTCAGATTTTATCTAACACCAAGCATTATTAGAGAGCAAACAATGGTGATATTAAACTGAAAACATATGAAGCACACCATTTTTGTCTATACAAACATCTGCATGCACACACACACACTAAGGCAAAGAGAGACGAAGCATGTTTCCATTACGTGACAGCTGAAATGTATCCTATCTTCTTTCCATTCAACGAACATAATGGGACTAAGGCCTGGAATCTGCTTCTCAATGTCTCTCAAATACACACAGTCAGAGAGAGACAGAGAGAGAGAGAGAGCACTTTCCCCAAAGACTTGATGTCTCTTCACATGGATGCGGTTGCTGCCCCTCTCTCCCTCTCTCTGTCTCCCCCTTGGACAGCCATTTGTTTACACTAGCTCTAGGCTCAGCCATGTTTCCATGACGATACAAGCCCAGGGATAGTCACGTGACTGGGGGTAGACCTGAGGCACTGGATTCAGGATCACTGCTCCTTCAGTGGTCTCATCTCAGAGCCTGGCCCAGAAACGACACCGGATTTATTGACTTTGAGCAGATTCCTCAAAAAGAACCTCTCCTTTGCTCATTGTTTAGAAGGACATGAAAAGTTTGTTGGGGTTTATTTTTCATAAGACCTGAGTCATATTGTGTCTGCATCTCTTTAAGTCCTGAGTCACAAGCGGAGTCTCTTTACAACATTTCGGTTTCACACTTTAAAAACAGCATATTCGGAAGCGCTCTGTCTCCCTCTCTGTCTTTGGTGGCAGGCATGTGGGCTCATTCTCGACGGGCATTGTAAAAAGATAAAGGAACTCTCTAACCTAACAGGAAAATAAAACCAGATCCACCCACATGAAAAGACACAGCCCACACACAAACAAAAAGAATAAGCCCTCACCCACCAAAAAATCCAGCTCAGCCTGATAGCGTCTCTCAGACAACATGCTCATGCAAGATTTGCGTTTGGCATCTTAAATTCTGCACCTTCCTGGACAAAATGCTTGAGATGTCGATGTGGGTCCTTGAGAAGCCCTTTGAAAGCCCTCTAAATTCTCAGTTCAAAAAAAGTGCAGGGGGCAAAAATGTGTCTACGTGCATGAGTGTGTTCTTGCACAAACATGCTCACTCCACCTTCATAAGTGCTAGATTTCTCCTTGGTTTGTCACACAAACAATAACCGACTAGTATGTGCAAATATTCTTTGTTGTTTTATCAGCCCCTTTGTTTCATGGGTGTTGTCTGTGTCTGTGTCAGTGTGTTGTATTGTTCTAAATTATATCAAGATATTGTCACGATAGCACAATGCCTAAGTGTTGAGCACATATGTGATTTAAAGCGTGCCAAGAAGGAGCTATGCATACGCTTTAGGAGAGTCTGTGTTATGATTTTCACTATCTGTGTTACAAAGAACGGAACAGGTTAAAAAACAGGGAACCACCAGCCTGGTTGTTATTTCACTGTTTCATTGACATCATGATAAAAAGAGGGTGAGAGAGAGAGAGAGTAGATGACGCAGAAACCTAATTAAGATTCTCCAGAGCGTGAACAAATTAACCTGAGTTATGAGCATGCAGAAGCACAAGACAGACACACACATATGCACACACACCCACACCAATTCGTCTCTGAAATAGGTGGAGCAGAGGAGGATGACATTCACACTCAAACAGGCATGACTGCCACGGACATTCAGTGATATTTTAGGCCGGGGAAAGCAAAATATTATAGGCTATCTAGTCCAACAACACCACCATGGAAAATAAGGCAAAATAGGCTACAGGATACGCATATCTGCCTTCATTCTACTTGAATTTTAAAAACAGCCTTAACCAAGTGTCCACCTCATCACTCAGATTTGGGGCAGCAGCATGACAAAGTGACCTGTAAAGTCAGATGAAAAATTTGCCTAACAAGGAGAGCTGGATAAATAGGCTGTAGCATGTAGCTTACGCTAATGACATTGCAGAGAGCGACATATGCCAGGCATCAGTATGTCACTCCATAGGGACATGGGACTTACGGTAACAGGATAGTAAGAGTGAGGTGGTGGTGGTGTGTGTGGTGGGGGTTTTTTTTTTTTTCCTCCTGGCACAAAGCCCTGGAGGCAAACGGACCCGGGGGGGAGTAAGAGAGTTAGAAATACAGGGATGAGGGGTCAAAGGGAGGAGGAGCAGGACAGTGCGTGTCATAAATGAATGAGCGAAGAGGCGGTGAACTTGACCCAGACTCGAGGACTCAAACAGGAAGGAGGGTAATGAAGTGCAAACATGCTTTGTCATGCCATGTTAGAGCCATAGGATTAGAATTCTATAATTAGAGGACGGGGCACCATAATGCTAGCCTTCCTTTCAGCGTGATGAGCTGCCGAGTCTAAATTACACAAGGGGGCCGAGGAACAGATGCTGTGATCAGAACAGGCAGCTCTGGAAGTTTTCTATACCGGTAAATGATCCTCAGTTGCGGCACTGCACGGTCTGATTGACAAGCTAAAGAAAAACTGAAACTTGACAAGATGGGTGAGATTTACTGATATTTCAGTGATCAGTTCATGACAATGTAATTTTTATGACAAACGGCTGCTGTTATGGGACCGTTCTCCGAAGCAACATGCATATTTCATTTTGTTCATTTGCAGTTTTCTGATGTATTATTACACAGAGAACCTTTCCATGCAGGTTGAGGTTAGGTATGTGCTCCAGTACCTGGTCAGCGGCTGACAAATTCATCACTAATTCGACAGTGAAGAGAGTGCGAGAGGGCTGGAGCTGGGTTGTTGTAACGCTGCTATAACGGGAGGAGCAGCGGACTGCAAGATAACACTTGCATTCATATATGAATATTTATCTCGAAGGCTGGCATTGGAACAGATGAGCTCGCATGGGAGAAAGAACAACCCATCCATCTCACTCTCTCCCCTTCTCCGTGCTTCATTCTTTACTTTCATACATCCCCTTCTCTTGCAATCACCATTTCAATGCCTCTTTCCTCTTTTGCATTTCCACCCACTTTTTCCCTCTAGGCTTCCCCTCTTTTTCTTGATATCACCCGATCTATTGCTCTTCCCCTTAAACTCCATCCCCCTATCCATTCTCTCTGCAGCACTGATGTATGGAAAGAGATGGCGAAAAAAGGAAAAAGCGTGTGATTAATGTCTTTGAGAAAAAGATAAATAATCACAGGAGACTGGGGGCTGGTAGTTGGCCTTAGGGGAGTAAATATGGAGAGTTTTATAGCTGCTCACTTGGGAGAGAGGGAGGTGGAGAAGGAGATGAGAGGGGGAGGAGAGGAATACAGCGACAGCAGATCCATTCAAGTATATTAGCTCCCCCCCATACACAATAACCTCCGCATCTATTCTATTGCTCTACTGTCTTTCATCATCAACACTGAATCCCATCCCACTGACAGCACACACATAAGACGCCACACAAAGCCATGCACGCATGCACGCTTGTGTGCACACACAAACACACCCTCAAAACCACCACTGCACTTTTTTTTTTCCAGGCCAGACCCACTGTATGTGTTTGATGGGCCAATACATGTGGTGTATGATGTGGCTGACAGCCCCCTCCCATGCTGCCCTGCTTTTAAGCCCTCATCCTCCAGTGGCTGCCTGTCCCCTGGAGTAGATTGCATCTTTTATTTATCATTTTCCCTTCCTTGGCTTTATCTACCCCTGCTAAAAAAAAAAAAAAAAATTCTGGGGCAAAAATTGCAATCAGCATAACATGCCCTCCTCCCGCTGTGTACTCGCCTGTCATCCGCCACTCTCTATGAGCATGCAGGATGAGACTGACAGCCCGTGTAGACGAAGACACACACATGCACACACAGATGCATGCACAACCCCCCTCTGTGTTTATCAAACCCCCACACACATATCTGCTCTCTCTCTTTCACACACACAAAAAAAAACACGTGCATGGCCAAAGCAAAAGACCCTGTTAACCTCTTTGTCGCTATTTCTTACTATTTTCCAAAACAGGCGTGCACACACACTCAAACACGCGCACACACACACACACACACGTCCTCACTGACGCCTTGCACTATTTTACCCTGTGCTGAGTGTTTGGCTTCCTAAAGCCCCAGAAGAGTGAGCACATAAATGAGTCTAATGCTGGGGAATCTGGTAAACAGGCCAGAGAGGGAGGGAGGGCTGCCTGCCTGTCTGCCTGCTCCATGGCTACTATTGTGCACTGCACATTCTCTGAGCCCACAAGAGCTGAAGCCATCTCCACACAGATTCTTTGGAGGGATAGTAAGCCAAGAAGTGAGAGAGGGAGAGGGAGCAAGGGAGAGAGAGATCGAGAGGGTGAGGGAGGAGGAGGAAGAAGATCATGCATAAAATCTTGTTTGCAGAATGCATTAAGATTCAGATGAACTAGGGGGGTTAATGGGATTAGAATCCTGAACCGTTTCCAAGGGTGGGGAGTCGGATTGACAGCTGAGTCTATTGCACTGACGATTGCAGTGAAATATTGTGGCTCTGGCAAAGGCAGCCAGCCAGGCAGGGAGGCAGGCAGGCAGGCAAGCGGGCAGGCAGGGGGCTTCAGAGCCCACAGCACCTCTGTTTACTGCGAGCCTCACCACAAATAATGCAGCGGAGAGAGAGAATAAAAATGCATCTTTGCCTTTACCAGCTGCATATCGCCTGGGCTTTAACTGAATATGAGGAAGGCAGCAGCAAAGCTTCAGTCTGTCTCACAAAGGTGTTTGGCAAACAAAATAGAAGCACTGTGGCTTTAAATCGCCGTCCCTCCCACCCTTTCTAAATATCGTCTATTTAGCCAGCGGTGAAAAGATATAGGGGGCTTTTGTCTGCGTACCCATTGGTGGGGGCATGGAGAGCTGGAAAGACATAAAAATAGGAACAAAGTGCTAAGCTTCCAATTGGGATGGCTCTGGGCAATTCAATGCGCGCAGCTCAGTGGGCAAAAACAAGAAGTGGGCTACTATTACGGGCTTATCTGAAAATAGGCTATTCTCACACAGCTATAGGGTAGACTGGTGTGGAAATACCCTGCATTGTTTATAATACACAAGGCTATGGAAGGCAAACACAAGCCCTTTAAAAGTCTGGCATGGTTCCACGGAATAAGGCAAACGTTGCGAGTTTGGTGGTTTGTTTATTATGGGCTGTTTCCCTGCATTATTGTAACGTTATGGTCCACTCACCGACTTGCAATACGTTGTCCACCCAGCCACCCTCTAGCAGAGTGACACCCCGTAGGAAAGGCAGCTGGGTCTCGTCATTATTGTCCCCGCTAGTTCCACTTTCCTCTCCTCCGGCGTTGAAAGAGGAATACATACAGATCTCCTTCTCGCTTCTCGGGAATGACCAGTATACGATCCTCCGCTGGACGGGTTCCGGGATCCTCTCGAACCGCTCCTCCACCCTCTGAAACGGCCACTTCTCCGCGACTCTACGTGCCGCGATGTCGAGCAACGACTCGGGGTTGTGCGTTTTTCCAGTCCCCGACCCTCCCGGAGCGGACCCTGCGCCGCCACACAGAACTCCTCCAGCCCGCTGCCCCTGTCTGCACGCCGGGTTGTAGCCGGGCCTGCAGCAGAGCCGCTTGGCTGGGGGCTGCTGGACTCGCTCGGCCATGATCGCACCGCTTCCAACCTGAAGCGCAGTTCCTCTCCGATCATATAAACGGGATAAGGAAGAGAAAAGGGCAATCTCACACCGATTGTTTGCCGTACATGGAGAGACTGCCCTTATTTGGGAAGGTAGGCGGCGCCTGCGAGTTCCGTGAAGTCCTTTGTGTTGTCAAAGTAACCGGGATGGGCGGGATCCTGGAGCGCTGCCAGCGCACGAGTGGCGCTATAAAAGGAACTGGAGGCGGAATTCCCGAACGTCGGCAAATCCTTTGTGAAGCCGTCCGGGAGCGCGAGGGCGGAGCCCCGGCGGCCGACATCCTTTGAAGTTTCCTTCTTATTTGAGTTTAAAGGCGGGGACTTAATCCAGGGGCGGTCTCGCAGTTTCCCACAGGGGTAAAAGGGGGCAAGAAAACTGACTTTTTTCCTTTGGAGCCTGTGCTACCACCCCGGGCTCTAGCTTCTTCAATAACAACGTGATGGTTGTTTTCAAGTCTTTAGTCCAAAGGACTCTCAGCTGTCAACGGCAGAAAGGGCGTGGGAGGAGGAACATAAAGATACGGAGCTGGACACGCTTGTCCTCTGTAGTCACTAATCAGTCATTTTGGTCAGCTGTTTGGCTTACTGCGCTTCAGACTATAGAGACAATTAATCAGAAATACACAGTCAAATACAAGCCCTCTCTCTGTCTCACTCACTAACCCCATACATAGACACTTTCAATTTATGTTATTTTTAAAGGTTGCTGCAGAGATTTTGCAAAAGAAGAGGACACAGTCTGTGAAAACACCTGTAGGCATCTTTGGAGGATTAGGAGTAAAATAGGCATAGGTCTGGGAAAATAACTATCTAGGTTATCTTGAATGAGGACAATAAAAGTTATCAGGCTATAAAGTCGTATAATGTCAAGCACAGTGTTTTTAGAGCTTCAGCCATACCAGTTACTTTAAACAAAATACCTGAGCCTCTACTCTATTGATTTCGATCATGCCCTTTTTCTGTCTTTTATCTCCCCCTCAAGTCTTCCAACTTCATTAAAGTGCAACTCCAAATTTCTGGAGTGCCCTCTTTAAGAGCTCTTTGTCTAGTCATGTACAGTCCATCTACTTGCAACGGAAAGAATAAAAAAAAAAAAAAAAATCAAAGTATGTAGAAAATTCCTCAAGGTCTGGCCAGACTGGCGGTTTTTCTTGTAACTGTTATGACACACACCACTAGTGGAGCTGGTTAACTATAAATTGTGGTGTAGTCATTTTATGGTCCTCCTCCCTGTCTGTTGATAATGTTAGTTCCGTAGCTGTATCATGAAAAGGGGGGCTACTTCTGTAGGAGTAAAATAGTCATCAGGGCTTTAGGGTGCGGCTTTGTCGCCCACCCCCTGGATTCTCCCCACAAGAAATGAGACCTGCAGCAGAAGCTAATAATTATAAACATAGGCCTATAACAAACAAGCCACCAGTTTGGAGATATTTTTCTAAATTGTCTATAAAACTTGGCCAAAACTATGCTGGTAACCCAAAATGTGTGTCTGCAATGTGTGTGCATGTGTTCCCAGCTGCCCCTCTCCTTCCTCTGTGAGTAGGTCTAAAAGGCTGGCCTTTGAACCGCTCTGAAAATGATCCATGCCGTATGGACAGAGCAGATGTGGCCTAACCTGATTTGGTTTCAATACTTCCCCACAGGAAGTTCACAAAGCCAGCAGGTCCTCCTTTGTTATGTTAGTCATCTTTCTCAGAGGGCTAGTGGAGCCTTTTGCTTTTTTTAAAAGCATTTGGCTTATTTGCTTTATTCTGAGCAGTTTCGCACATAATCCAGAGTTTCAGCAACAGCTAGATGTAATCTGATTCTATAGCTATTGCAATTTTTTCCACAGTCCTGTATTGTTAATTTATATCCTATTTTTCACTTCAGGCGCTATCCAGCAGACATTGTTTTACAGCATATCCATGATACACATATTTATATTTGCTAGAAATAACCACAATAATAATAAAGTTGTGTGTCACTGCCTCTCTAGTTAAGCCAATTTCTGCAGTTTTCACCTCTTCTGCATGTCTCTTTTTGTATGGTTTACTAGGTCTTTTTTAATGTTAGGATTTTAATGAGTGCAATACTTATTATTGAAATATCCATAAAAATATGTTACAAAATATGTGCAGTACAACTGAATAGTTACGCACAGAAATTATAGGCTACAATGTCATTGCAAAAGCACTGCATTAATTTCAAGTTTGTGTTTAACGGTAAGAAGTCACATATATTTTGCAAATATAAATATCAAAAAGTCAAAGTCACCTAAGGAGAGAGCTTCATGTCAATGATGTCAATGCTTTTAATGCAAATGGAGCGTGCTCTTAATTTTGATTCTTAAAAATCCAGTTTCGAAGCCCAAAGGACTACAATGCCCATGTTTGACGGAACGCGTCATATCCAATCACGAGCGAGTGACCTCAACCGTTATACTTCCTGGAACTGGGAGGAGCTGGTACTTACTATCGTGGATATAAACAAAATCTCTGCACTTTGGTAAGTAGATTTTCAGTTTAGTTAATTTTTAATACATCTAACCAATATGTAAATATATATTCGTTGTTCTGGCACATTCACATACGTTGTTGCGGTGTTGAGCCGAGAGTTAGTGCTCTTGCTACTTAAAGTGAGGCCGTTATAGATGGGCGGTTTAGCTAGTGTTGCTAACGTTAGCGGAAATAAAAATCTTTCACCCTTCTTTAAGGAATGCAGATTTAAACTATGTAACAGACGCTGTAAGTTTGTTTTCTTATCTTGTTTTGTAGGACGCTGTAGCCATAGTGAATGTTTCATAACGGGATTGCCTCTAATTACAGCTAACGTGTGCTAGTTAGCCACGACTCGGGTTGACGCTAGTTAGCCGGTGGTCGTAATCGTTGTCAGTTCTATTATTGGTTGCTTAACAATTATCAAAACGTTATCTTATACAAAGTGGCTGGATGACGTTCCAATCATATTGATGACTTAATTTGTCATTACAGCGCTACCATTGGCCAATGTTAACACTGTGATACCAATCGCTTAAAGTTAATAACCTGTTGCAAAATGTTATACCAGATATCCGTTTTAACCTCACTGAGTTAATTTGAGATTGACAAGTTAGTACTACAGTTGTATTAACCAGGCGTGTTTTTGTATGGCTGTAATGCCTGTGATAATATAGTGTGGATCACCTGTCGTAGCAATGTTGTTTTTGACATTATTGTGACAAATTGCACAGGACAATTGCTAGGTCAGGTGATTTTCCAGAAAGAATAATGCAATACGAGAGAGGCTAGTCTTAACATTACTCCAGTGACTCAAAATACAATTTCAAAGTTCTGAACATGTTTTTGTTGTGTGTTATTTAAGGTGTGTCATCACTGCTTGAATGAGTGATGAAAAACTTCCAGCACACCAGGTCCAGTTGGCTTTTGACTCAGCAGTGCTGGATAGCCCATGACCTTGGATGACTAAAAAAACCAACCTTACTACTATTTCACCTCTTATTTTTAACTCTGCTGCCTAATGTGATGAGCATCAATCTAGCAACTTTAGCAGATAGCTTTACTTACTTGATACTAGCTTGATAGAATTGTCAGCTGTCAGAGATTTTACCGTACTGTTAATATAATATTGATATATGTGGGAATACTAATGTTACTATCAACACTGTTCCTTTAGTATCTTGCTGGGTGTATTTGATGTATACTGCAAATCAAAAAGATGCATCAGTATTTGATTTTCTTATTATTTATTTCAGCTGCTTTAGAGTGGTCAGTGAAGAGGAAGACTATAGTAAAGGGAAGAGAGAGAGAGTGGGTATGAATGTTAACAATATGCATCAATTTGAGAGTGTACAGGTTTTGCATCTGACTTAAGGGTTTGACCAGACAAGATGTTTGAGAGTGGCAAGTAATGCTGTCAAGCTGCTTTTTATGTGAAACCAGCACTCCAAAACCCAAATGTATTCAATTTAAAGCAATATAAAAAAGAGGAGTAACCTCGTATTTGCGAAGTTCAACAATGCCTCCATCAAAAATGTTGAGTCCTTTCCTCTTATGGTTTTATATATAAAGTTTCTTAACTGGTGTCCCAGAAAAGCGCATGTTATATATTAATGCTACTGCTGTTATGAAATTTCATACAATGTGAAAGCAGACTGCATCCAACACCCACTTACACATTGTTAGAAGGTCTGTCTTTGGTCATCGCTGTGATTGTTTTTTTTCTCACTGCTGTGGCTATTCACTGCTTCCTCTCCTGTTCTCAGGTTCGATTTAGCCTCGTCATTGCTGAACAGGATGATTGACGTCCGGGCATGGGCAGAGTATGTGGTCGAGTGGGCTGCCAAAGACCCCTACGGATTCCTCACCACTGTCATACTGGCTCTCACACCTCTCTTCATTGCCAGTGCACTGCTGTCCTGGAAACTGGCCAAGATGATCGAGGCACGTGACCGGGAACAGAAGAAAAAGCAGAAACGCCAGGAAAACATAGCCAAGGCCAAGAGGACCAAGAAAGACTGAGTCTCTGTGGGTAGAGTGAGGGCATAAAAAAGAGGAGTAACCACCAAGCTCACAGCCCTCTTTATTCCAAATAATGAAACGGTGCCCTTCCTTGTCCCAGCCCTACTGTCAGCACAGGGCCACTATGCCTCATGTCCGGGGTAGGAGGAGGGACACTGGATCCACAGGCCTAACAGTGCTGAGACGGACAGTACTGCCTGGAGGAGGCTCGTCCCAGTGGGACTTTGGTCAGCAAGAGCACAGTGGTTATCTGTATGATGTTTTTATACAGAGGTCCGCTGATAATATTGTGCAGCTGTTGCAACACCTTGCATTCCATTGTTCGCAATCATGTTGTGCTGAATTGACGATGTAACTAGCATACTGGAACTTTTTCCAAGTCACTTGCAAAATATCCAAACTACCACTTTCTAATCAATAAACTTGTCATGGTTGATAAGAAAGTTCAATTTCTTCTGTGTGGTTTTAATATTTCACTAGAAAAAATATCACAGGTGCTTTTAATGCAGTCCAAATCAAAAGTAATCACCTCCTATCATTTGTTTGTGTTGTAATACAGAACCAGAGTACATGTCATCAGACTTTTATGTACTGACTCACTCGAAGATTAAATAGTAAGAGAATGACAAGCAACAATTTAGGTTAAACACTGTTGTGTCTGAATAATCTCACTCCTTGTTTGTCAGTTTGTAAAAAAACTAGTTTATAAAAGGGGAATTTCCAAAAAAACGTAAAAGGGTAAAAGAATAATTTCAAAGCACTGAATATCCCTCGTAGCACAGCGAACATGAAAACACATAACAGCTGTAAAAGAACAACTTGCTGCCAAAGGTGCTGTTAAATATTTGCTCAAAGGGAGTGAACCAGGAATGTTTTAACCAGGTTTTGTTATGCAGACAATGATTTTGAGTTGTGTGTACTGTATGTTCATCTATTTTTCATCTACACTTGTGTAAAAATTAGCATATATTTTTAAATTAATCATTACTTAAAACTACCAGCGTTCACCGTGACTCAGTGTAAAATAATAAAACATTTAATAGCCCAGTGAGAAGCATAAGTACTGTGATTCGAAGTACCTGTGAACTTGTAAAGATGCAGTTAAAACAGATGATTCTTAACACAGTCAAGTATGTACATATTTGCGTTTTCTTCTCGTGAAATTTGATTTAATCCTCGGGTTCAGTGTACTTTCGCCTCTTGGGAGCATTTAGGGAATCATACTGCGACCATGCTTTCATCTGCAGGATCCCTGTTCACTCTCTGACAAACATGCACTCCGACCTCAACTGGACGAACTTCCTGCCGGGGATCAATATACTGAAACGTTATTCATTCTTTGGGCTTGTGATTTTAATAAAAGCAGACACTACCTCCATCATAACCAAGTGTTAACATAGTATTTGTAACTGCAGGTTCATAGCATTATCTTAGCTGATTTCAGAGTTCAGTTTGGAGTTAATACTGATCTTATCTACATATTCTCACAGGAATAAACATGAAAAAGCTTTACACTGTCAAACAAGTGTCCTCTGATATGTAGAAAATCTGCTTGGTTTGCTTGGTCTTAGCTGAACTCTGCTATTAATCTGATCAGCCTCAATTTCAAATGATCTCTTGGCACATTTTCCTGGCAAGAAGTCAGTAGTAATGTAATTTAAAATAGTCATTTATTGGAAGTCATTTCTTACAATATTCTTTAACAATAATACATTCTTCGCTGTACTCACTGACCACTGGAAGTACAAACATTTCAGTTTTTCTTTGTTTTATTCACAGACCTCTCAGCTACATTAAGTCATTCTGGTCTCTTACAGTCTATTTAAAGATGAGTGATGGTTGTTGTCTTGTGTATACATAATATACACTCAGGGACTGGAAAATAGAAATCCTTGTATAATGTAACATAGCCCAATAAAACAGCCTTGAAATAAATACTTGCTCTGTTGTTGACTTAGATTGCATTATACTGAAAGGTGCTTTAACAGTAAATTTTAAAGTCTCAACTAAAAGTGAATATCAGTTTCACATATGCCGTATATCTTTATTAAAGGACTTTTCTCTTGGATTGTATTACATTACACTGTGCTTTCAGCATGTGTGGAGGTCTCTGTCTATTTCTTGGAACTGGGCATCCAGGAACCAGGCTGGAACGTATTTGCAGTGCTGGTGGGTTCTTCGCTGATCTCCTGCTTGCCAAAGCTGGTAGTAGCTGCATGGCCCTTGGCTAAAGTCCTTACAGGAGTGGCCACCAAACCCTCCTCATACTCCTTGGCTTGCAAGGCTAGATCTTTCTCCTCCACTTCCTTGGCCTTCAGTTTGATCTGCTCCCTGTAAGACTCATTCTTCAGCAGCTCCTATAAAATGCAGAGGCGGACATACATTCATATTCAGGATTTCTGCAGAAATTAAATTTAAAAGCATCTTTAAAGACCCGTTAAATTCCTCATATGATCCCATGATGATGTTGATGAGCGTTCTACCTGCTGTGACAAGCAGTGTTTGCTACATGCTAAAACTCCAATTTTGAGGGAATCGAATTCTTGCAGCTTCCATCGAAATACATGTTGCAGACACTCTATATACACAAATAAAAAAATGGAAAAGAATTGTTAAAAAAATGTTTTGTTTGAGAGCGAGACACAAAAAGTGAACTGCAAACTAGTCAAAAGTAGAAGAGACACTAAGCTGTTCTGGACAGCCTCCAGGAACAAATGTGTGTTTCTGTGGAGTATGAAAAAGGGCATTTAACTGGAAAAGCAGCAAGTGTTTCTCAGTTAACCTATGCAGGCCCAATAAACCCCGGTTAAAAATGTAGTGCTTGGAACAGACTGGTAAACTCACATGACAGGAGGCATTTGCAATATAAACAACCATTCCAGCTCATGGAAACAATTATAACCTGAACATTGTCCACCAGTGGAATAGTTACCCACTTGAGCCATAGCTAGTGTGTCCAGTGATGTTAGCCTCTCTCTTGCATGGGAAACCAAAAAGGAAGGGAGGACTGGGCATAATGCTGTTGTGTGTTGGCAGCGCTGAAGGACTGGAAAAGAGAGGGGAGAGCCGTGGCCAAAAAGCCCCGCTTTGAGGGAGGGGGGACAAACATACTGAGCTGCTTTTCCAGCCTGTTAATGACAGGATTTAATCCAATCAATTTATGTCGGCTTGGACTGGGAAGAGAGAGAGCGTGACAAGGGGTAGGGTAATGTGCTGGGAGTGAAGCCTTGGCCACATCAACACTGTCCAGCTGTCGATGGCAGCTATTGGGCAGACGCAAGGCAGAAAATTGGAAGAGAATGTTCTGGCAATTGAGGCAGGGGATGGCATTGGCCACTGGCAGGGAGAGAGGACAGAGAGATAGAAAGAGTGCCTGGGTATTGGCCTTCCAAGGGATTTCCTATAGACCCACATTTCAGCGGCCAAATAATTTCCAGCATTCTCACATTTAAAGAGCAATAAACCCAGTGAGAGGTACACGAGGGGAAAAACTGCACTCCTTCACCATTCCCATCTTGGAGACTGCCAGAAATAAAACACAAAAAGCCGAGATGCAGGCTTTCGCTGGAAAAAAAGAAAGTAAACTAGGACATGGTGTCAGTGAGCCCCTTGTTCAGAGGCTGTCTTTGCTCTCCGTCTCGCCATCAATGCACTTCAGCTGCTGTTTATTTTAACACCTGTCCCCCAAAGTTCCTGGATTCAGTTCGAAACTGTAAGATAAAACAAATCAAAGCCTTTCCTCTCCATCTTTGCTTCTTTCCCTCCCTTGTACCCAGTCCCCCAGAGTCCAACCATCAGCACAGCGGGGAGGCGAGAGAGAGAGTGAGAGAGAGAGAGAGAGGGGGGAGAGAGACGTACCTCGATGGAGGGGGGCTCCTTCCGTCTGCCTCGGATCCAAGCTGGAGGAGTAGGAGAGAAACAGAAGAGTGAGAACACCCACACAAACATACGCTGCACAAACAAAACCTGCAGTCATATTTAAAGGCTGCGGCTATGGCATCACCGAGTTTCAGGGCACCGCGGTAGCTCTGTGCAACTACTGAATAACCAAGCTAGGTGGGCAAATGTATCCAGGGGGTTCTCGGTTTGTTTTGTTTCATTTCACTTAGCAAACTATAGGGAAACATGCAGCACACTAACACATCCAAGTTATATGCACGATAAAGTCGAAACACTGATACCGCTTTAGTCTAGGCAGAGCAGGGCCACTGAGTGCTGTGTCTCAGAAGAGAAAGTGTGGATCTGCTCTGATCTTTGAATTTGAAAGTACACACTCTGTCATTCTCCATCAGTACCTCTGTCCTTCTTTCTCCTCTTGAGTAGAACTGTGTCTGTCTGTCATCTTTTTTTTTTTCTTTTTAAAGAGCTCTATTTTGGCTGAGCTGGCTGCACAGCAGAGCAGGTTAAAGGGAGCCAGAGAGAGAGGGAGAAAGAGAGTGAGAGACAGAGAGGGAGAGATTTTCTAACTCTTCCTGCAGCTAGCGCAGGGATTCTGGGCCTCTTTTATCCCTTTCTTATTTGCATCCTGATGAAAATGCATGAGGGATGGGGCGAAGCAGGATGAGGGGTTTAAGGTGGATAAAGCCAGTCTGAGACAGAGGGAACAGTTTGTATCCAGTTGTAAGAAATTTGAAACACTATTTTATGGTACGGTTGTATAACAGCAGCAGAAGGCGTCTTTGATAAACTCATGAATACGCTTTTCCCAACCCCCATCTCACAGTATGATAAAAAAAAGAAAATCAATGGATTAGCCTAGGCCCCAATAGATGCTGCCATAAATTTGTTATTCCATTTTATTTATGCAGCACTTTATGTACTCTGCTGGGTAGCTCTTCTGTTAACATTGTCATTTATCCATGATAGTGATAGTTAGCGTATGTAACAGTGACGCTGCAGTCCAGACCTACCGTCCCACTCTGTCGGTATGCTGCCCTCTATATATTCATATTCTGTAGAATTGGCTGCCACCACCATCCGCTTGGCACGGACGAGCCTTCCTGGGAAACCAAAAAAACAACAACAACAAAAAAAAGAAAGAGCAAGAGGGAGCATGAGTGAGGTGGAGATGCTCAACAATGATGCACACAAAACACAAAGGAACACAAACAAACACAGAGAGGCGCAGACACAATGCTCTCTGTCTCCTGCTCGCACAGACACACAGATACAGACAGACACACGGACACACAAATACACAGAGGGATGACAGCACTGTGACAGGCCATGGATGATTACCTCGTGGCCCTCGGGCCCTTCTCCTCAGATCTCGCTGAGTGGCTCCAAATCTGGGCTAAGCCTTTATGCAAATCAGCCTCCCTTTAACCCAACCAACCACAGCCCCCCTCGCTGACAACCTCTTCCAATCACAGCGCTCTGGCTAACAATGCCCTCCAAAATCAACATCAAGCCGAGCAGGAGACAAAAGAGGTCAGATATCACAGAGAACAGGAGAGGCACGAGCTCTGTGGAATATTAAGTGCTCTTTTCCCTATCTGTATACAGCACGACGCTCGCTAGCAGCAAGGCCACCGCCAATTATTTTGGTCGAATCTGCTGATTAGACAAGTTTGGCTGGCACACAATGACATGGAGATGGAGGTGGGTGGGTGGGGTGGGGGCAGTGGAGAGAGAGATAGATGCAGAATAAGAGAAAGAGAGTGAGAGAATTAAAGAGTCGGCTGTAGTTGCGTCTTTGTGTGGTGCTACAGAGCTTCACGCAGTGTTCACTAATAACAAGTGCTGTGTTTCCATAGTTTCTCCTCGCAGGTAGCCGGATGTCCATCCATCGCTCCCATCCCTCTGAGAAATGATGAGGCAAGAAGGAAGAGGGCGAGAGAGAGTGTGAGAGAGAGAGAGAGTAAGAGAGAGAGAGAGAGAGAGAGAGAGTGATGATGCATAGCAAACATGGCTAGGAGGAGAGAAATGGATGGGCAAGGAAAACAACACGCTCCAAAACACAGACAATCTGTCAGGATTCCATCACCGTTTCTCCGCAGCTGACTGGACATGGACAAATGGAGGCGAGCACCTCCATGCACAGCGCAGACTGATGGCCTTAATGTTTACTTCAGCCATAACAGATAGCCACGGCAAAGGGATGGATGAATGATGGCACTCAAAGGTGGCAAAGCGTGTGTACGGGAGGAGACTGTGCTCGTGCCCTCTTAAAAGTTTATCGGTGCGGTTCTAAACTAATTCCAACAGAGAAAAAAAACATTGTCATGCATGTGCTGTGCTGTAATTATGCCTTATGAGGATGATTTCCTTTCCATACTTTATCCAGCCTATATAGTAATCAGGTCAGCTAATTAGGCTAGTATTGCTTTGGTTCTGCCTTGGTTCCCACTAGATTGTCACTATAGGGCCTCACAGGCTCCAGCTCTGCAGCTTTAGTTTCCCGATATCCAGGTCTAACAAAAACACAGTGTTTCTTTCGCCTTATCTGCAAAGCTGGCCCAGCAATGTGTTAAAGACGTTCTATGATCCTCACATTTGTTTACATGTATGCCTTAAAATGTCTTCAGAGAAACTGTTTCCTAGAAAACCCCCACGATAGCAGAACAAAAACAACTGCCAGCAAACAAAAGGCTGTGTTCTCTAGGCAATACGAACAAATACGTTTAACAGGTATGCTAATTATAAACAGATCGTATCCATATTTGCATTGGGTGTGGGTGGCAGCAGACTGAAATGGTACAATTATGATACAGTCCCCACAAGCAATGTGCTTAGCTAGAGCTAATGCCTAACTAATAAGCATAAAGACAGGCACCCACTTTTTCCGTCTATCTCTCTCCGCTAGGTTGCATCTCCCCCTCTACTCTCTCTGTCACACTCCAACATGGCTCTCCTCTTGTCTTGTTGCTTTTGCAGCATGACTAAACCCCTTCCACCACGGCTTTTATCCTTGGATTTGAATAACAAATACAATATGTACATATATTTATGAAACATGGCTGATCCTCCCACCACATACACATTGGGAGGAGGCTTGTCAGACTGATTGGGGTGAATCTCGCTCTCTTGGTAATCTCTGATCTGGGACAACGGCAGAAATAACACACAGGCCAAGGCTGTATACCGTTCTGCAACAAAAGTTCAAAAGAAATGCGAACGCAACCCTTCAACTAAGAAAAAAAATCTAATTCCCTCACAGTGATGATAGTAAAAGGAATTGGCGATGTTAAACTTAATGTGTGGACACTGGTTTTATTAAAGAACGTAATCACGGCTTATATATGCAGTCTTCATGTAATGTGGCATAACAGAATTGGCTGGCCTGGCACATTATTTGCATAGTGATTTCTCAGCTCAAGGGGCTGCCTGCAACTAACGATTACTGTCACTGCTAATTAATCTATAGAGTTTTAATTTTTTTTTTTTTTTTACTTGTTCTAATCAAACAACATACCAGAAACACAAACCTTCTCTGAAGAACGACAACAGCAAAAAACAAAGTCAGACATCCAATTATTGCCATCTGAAGTTAGCAGAACCCAAAAGGATGTCTTACTCTGTCTAACCAACAAATAAAACAAACTCTAAGGTAAGCTCTTTGTGGCCATGTTTTAACATGGAGAGTAACAAAGTACAAACTACCATATTCAAAAGCTGTAATGTAATAGAACAACTGTTCATATCACAAAACAAAGCAGAATGTAAACACAGAGGGGAATCAACTAAAAACAAACATATTTTTAAAAAAAAACAACAGAAATGTATCTATTTATATATTTATATACTTTGTCCATCACAAGTTACCAGGGTCGAACACAACACATAACAACACAAGTTTATCAACATTGCTTGAAAGCAAAAATTTGACAAAAAACAATAGTGTGTTCTTTGATTAACGGGTAACAGAAAAATCTTAGACTTAGCTTAGTTTCATCTTATTTACTTGAAAAGTAGAGAAGTAGAGTGCTACAGTGGGAAAATAAAAAACAGAAAGGTAAGGGGACAGATTGAGAGAGAGAGAGGGAGAAAGAGAAGTAAAGAGAGAGCGAGAGAGAGCGAGAGAGAGAGGACGTATGAAAGGTGTTAGGAGCTCTCGATCTCAGCGGGGGCCCTTGTGACAGGTCTGCCTTCTCATCACTCACTAGGGGAAACCTACTTACCAGTCAAATACACACATACACACACACACTCACACACACACACACACACACTCACACTGGCTAGAGAGCAGGCAGATTAACCTGAGGGACAGGAGCGAGGACGCTGCCTCTTACCGTGAAGGACAAACGCAGCACTGCGTTGAAGAGAGGGAGGGGCCAGCGGCAGGAGGAATGAAATCCCACCGCATAAATATTCATGAGCCATCTCACCTGTCTGAGCGCGACTCATCTGTGAGCCTAGCTGTGGAACCGGAGGGGGAGGGGAGAGGGAAGGGAGGAGACAGAGAGGCAGGATGGGTGAGGGGTTGCCGTGGCAGCCAGATCGGGAGCCAATCAAACAGCAGGTACGCCTTTCCTTCCCGTTCGTTAGAATAAGACGTGATGCGCTCCGAGGGCTGCTCTTTGAACCCTGAACACACCCTGCTAAACTCCATCACCTGCATCAACACACACAAACCCACGCACACACACACACACACCCGCACGCACATACACACCCACAAAACCCCCAACTTCACACATCAGCTCCCAGGTGAGTGCTGCTGGGGGCGACCTGAGAGGTTTTTCACCTCCACAATGTCATTCCAGGTGTCTTGGGCTGTCTCTCTCTCAGTGTGCTCTCTGTCTTTGATTACAGATGCAAGATGTCAGGGGAACACACTTCGATTTGCAACATCCGGGTACAGAGAGCCCATGAAACTCAGATGAAGCAACACAGAATGAGCTCTCTGAATCGGACTCCAACTTGTGGAACTGCATCTGATGCTCCTCATCATCAACACATCAACACTATGTTCATTTGAAGGAGCAGCTCTCTCAGGCATCACAGTTGAGGTGAGGTATGGCAGTGACTTTCAGGCCCGACACTGTGGTGGAACAAAAAGCAGCGATCCAGTCAGCCTGGGTTGAGCCTAGTTTATTCCTCTCCAGCTGAGCTGTGCACTGGAGAGGGACAAGGGACCAGTACGTGCATGGTAATGGACAGCTTTATGAAGATGGAGTGATCCGATAAGCATCGGTGATACAAGGACAACCAGGTACCAATACCTACACCCTCACTCTCTCTCCTTTTCGCTCTCTTTTCCACCAATCTTGTTCCCTGGAAAAAAAAATGGAGGGGATGTGTGAGGCCTGTAACCATGGTTACCTATTAGCCCTGAGCCTAGTGACGCGGGATGAGGTTTAGAGGGAAAAGGCCAGCCGTTGTTTTGCATCAGTTCTGGTGAGAGGAGGAGCTTAGGTGTAAAGTAGGCCTGCTGCTGCTGCTGTTCATTTTTTTTTTATTCAGCCCTCATTCTGTTTGTCCCTGTTGCTGTCGATCCCGTCGAGGCTTGAGCGACTCACGGCAGAACGGAAGGAGAATAATTCATATAAAAGTAATAACATGCCGAAAGAATACTCTGATTTCCCTTGAGTGTTATTTTAACCAAACGCAGGCGTACCTGCGGGTGGAAGGGATACTTTAGCCCCCTTCACTTAAGACCACCCATCCTCTTGAAGTCTCCTCCCCGCCCGATGGCTTATAGGAGAAAACCATGGTGAGCCAGGAAGTCGGCGTCCTTTGTGAGGCTGTGGAGTGGCGTGGACACCCCTCCCTCCTCCCCCAGCTCCTCTGAGGCCCATGTGTGTGATGTCCATACACTGAGCTGTCCACCCCTTTCTATTCACCTCCATCACTCTCATCCAACCCCCTTCCTTTTCCTTCCATTGCACCTCCAGTCCCCCCACTCTCTCTCTCCATTAACCTACCTCCACCTTCTATCTCTCCCCCTCTATCTGTCTGCCTGTTCCACCCACTCATTTCACCCTCTTTCTGTCAGAAACCCTCCTTTCACTTTCACTCTCTCCATTCTTCCCCCACTCTATAATTTCACCCCATATGTCAGCATCCCCCTTGTTCTTTGTCACTCACTTTCTATACCCCACCTTCTTTTCCACCCTCTGTGAGTCTCCCTCGGCCTTATCTTTCCTCCCTTACTCCTCGCCTTATTTCTCTCTGCCTGTCTGCTTTATTAAAATATTCTGAATTGAATAAGCAGTGGCGGGCTCCAGGAGATGTCTGCATGTGTGTCGGTCTGTCTGTCAGTCTTTCTGGCTGAGTTTCTGACAGACAAGGAGCCCTGAGGTGTCAAAACATCTCGCTGGCCATCTGACCAGAGAGAGTTATGCGTGCATTGGACAGTGAATCACATCTGGGTCAAACAGGAAAAAAATTACTTGATTCATCATCAACTGCTCGCCAAACGGCAAATCAGTGCATGTAAAATTTTCAGGTTGTGAGACAGGTCTACCATAGATACGCAGCGTTTAATAGACTTGCAAATGCTTAAACTACTGATATTGGAGCTAGGCCCATTTGTAAGAATGTGCCTGTTTCTCATTTTCACCATCTATCTTTTCAAATGCCTTTTTAATGAAGTAGTTAAGCCACCCCATGACTTTCCACCACACGCATACACACTTGGCACCCAGTATACAGCAAGATGAGTTAAACCCACTTGGTTTCCCTGTAATGATTATACAACCTTCATTTAAACCCCATGCCTTGCAAAACTGCTGATCAATTAACATGATTTACTGTAGCGGCTCTGGACATAGCCGTTCCACTGTAAACACAGACTTGGTGTCCTACTGTAGGATAGAC
The DNA here is from genome assembly GCA_008933995.1 of Datnioides undecimradiatus. NCBI lineage: Eukaryota > Metazoa > Chordata > Actinopteri > Lobotiformes > Datnioididae > Datnioides > Datnioides undecimradiatus. Next base: position 6,852,631 of record WARS01000015.1, on the reverse strand, counting down.
CTTCCTTCATCACACCCTGGGGATGACTTGTGGCAGAATAAACAGCCATTTGGACCCTCGTCTCTCTCCGCTGTGACTCTTTCCATGGAAATATGCGGCTTGAATCAACGCTCTGATGACACACAGCCATCTGTTGTTGTGTTAAGTGTGTTTGGGCATGAAGTGGAGAGAAAACACACAAACGCAGAGTTTTTTCTTTTTCTTTTTAAAAAAAATACAAAGCAGATACAATGCGTGTACACACACAAATGTACACACAATGTGTAGTTGCTATGCCACACAAACACATGTGCACAATCATAGATACACACACTAGTAAAACAACACACACACACACACACACACACACACACACACACACACCTCCTCCTTAAGTCCCCAGAGCCACCCATCCTGAAATAGCAGAACTGAGGCCTTTTCAGTTTTTCACTTCATAGAACAGAGCTGGGGAATCAAATAAATAATAGACAAAGAGAGAGGGATAGTGATAGGACGACAAGTCAATGCATCTTTTCTCTGCAACAGTGTGGCGCACCTCTGAAGAACCTCTGAATCCCTTCCATTCTCCACGCAGAGGAGAGGACCAATAGATTAAAACTGCATGGCACACACTGCTAAAATGAATAGCGCTAAAAATACATCCTTTTCACTGAGACATGAAAGGAAACTGCCTTTCCCCTGTCCAGTATTGAGCAGCCATTGATTCCAAGACAAAGGCTACACCTCCTCAAAGAGGTAAGAAAAATAGCAATCATACAGGCAATTATTTTCAAATGTGCCTGCAGCGGCCGATAATGTCAGTGCGCTTCTCTTCCTAAATAAAGGGAGGGAAGGCAGGCGTCAAAGCTGCAGGCCCACTGCTGAAGACGAATGAGCCCATCCGCAGAATGCTTTGCTTTCATCTGGGCAGCATGACATGGCGCCCCATGCAGTGTGAGGCAGAGCTGGGCCTGGGGGACAGACACATACAGAAAGAGAGAAGAATATAGATTTGCTATTGAGCTCTATGGAGCCAACTCTAAGGCAAAGACCTTCTAAAGACCAGTGGCCAGATTGCCAGTGGCTTTCTCTTGTAGCCCTGCCATAGACAACAATCACTGGGGCTCCACAGCCCATAGCATAGTTCTCTCTATGGGGCAGCAGCGCACAGTAGGCCTCTTTAGCTGGACCTTTTCTAAAGACAGAGAAAGAGGCAGACATTCTCCCTCTCTAGGCATGTACTTCAGACTCAGGACTTTTCATTTTGATGTGCAGCAGCATCTGAGAAGAGGGGGGATAGAAAGCTCTCTGCTGGTCTAGCCCTCCACACTGCAGAACTACTCTAATGTTGTGAATAGAAATCTTCACTGGACCGGCTTCAAAGGAGGAAAATCAAGGGGCAACAATGAAGGGGAGGGGCAAGCGAAGGAAGGACTAACTAGAGGCAAATAAAGAGGTCAAGCTAAGGAGAAATCTGGGCATTTGTTGAGACAAGATTGGACAGGTTCACATTACAAAAAAGATGTTGCTTCGTTTCATTTTTCTGTCTTAGCGACCATTAACGTCCTCATACACAGCCTACCAAACGTGGAATTGCTTACGCCCCAGTTTTCTAAAGTTAACAGACTGAGAGAGGTAGAAAATGGGAGCAGCAAAGCATGGATAAAGGTAGAGAGGGATTGACTGAACACTAGGGATGGACAAATGAATACAAGAAGTAGGCAGAGTTGAGAGAGAGAGCGAGAGAGAGAGAGGAAGAGGAGAGAGACTCCTCACCTACTTCAACCACTACTCATGTGCTGCAGTGGAAAGCCCTGCGGTCCATGCCTTAAGGCCCTGAGCCCACGCTTGGCCTATCAGTTTAAGATCAAAAAGAGCTCGCTTTAGCAAGACATATGGACTGAATAATGCATCTGCTTTATTTCCACAAGGCTGGACGGGGTGAGTGGCAGAAAAAAAAGAAGCAAATGTGCGGTGCATATATTTCTATTTGTTTATTATGAATGTATATGAAACAATGAATGTGTGTCTGCCCGTCTGGCTCTTATGAGTGTGTTTGCTGGGAACAAGTTTTAATCTACAGGCTAGCTTAGCCTCTCTGCAGTGTCAGTCATTGTGATTGGACAGTGCATACGGTAGCCTGTAGCGTGCTAGAAAGTGGGCCTCTGTGATATCTCATTTGAATAGTCTGACAGTCAGGGGTGGAGGAGCAGCCCTGTAATGAATTATAAATACAAAGTGGGCGCAAGTTTCCCCACAAACTGCTGAGAAAAGGTGAAGCACAAAGTCAAGTTCAGTCGGAAAGAAACCAGGGTTCCAAGCTGCCAGGGGTCGGCTCCTCTTTGGCAAAACAAAACAACAAAACAAACATAAAGTATCTTGATCTTGTCCTCTATGAAAAGTACCACTGAATGTATATAGTGTATGATATCTGATCAGCCTACGCATGCTGAAGAAAGACTTCATCTGAGTTGTCATCATCATTGTGATAATGGTGCACCAAGAGAGGGAGACAAACACAAGTATACAAGTGGGATAAGACTATTCCCAGATTACAGCTGTGCAGTGCATCTTACAGATGAGGCGAATACAACCTGTGGAAAGGGAATTAACTCTGCCCAGGCGGTATGATTCTGGAAAATATCATAAGATATGAGCCTTTGTTACTAACAAGCCAAAAGTCCATGGCTGGTTAACCAGTAGTATCATGTCTGGAGCAGACAAAGGTCGTGCTCTTGGACCTGTGACCCCTGACCTGCAGCCTATCAACTGGGTAGGACTCCTGCTGATGATGATTTATGGTGGTAAAGGGGGGGGGGGATTTCTAACCTGGATGCTGTTAATGAGTTCAAACTAGAAAGACAGGTCCAAGGCACAGTTGGTATATCACTATGTTTCCACCAAAACAAGTTCACGTGCAGTTATGGGTATGACACACAATCAGTGGAAATTTCCACCATTTGTTTTTGTTGTAAAAGCAACATCCAGCAAAGTAAGTATCTGATTCTTGCAAACAGCTATAAAAAATAGGTTGCGTCGTGTTTCACAAATTTAGAAATGTCACAGCGCCAGGCTGCCACCATACCTCCTTTCCCTTTGCTGAAATGAGTCATCATATTTGCCTCACCATCTTCATGCCCTAGACTAATGTCTTCAAGACACTCTACGAGACAGGACAACAGGAGCAAGACTCACAGTAAGCCTGGCCACTGAGCATGTCCTTGGCCTTTAAACATTCAGTGATGGTATGAAGGACACTGTTGGCATCCCACCATGGATTAGCCTGATGACACAGTTCTGCTGCTTGGCTTGAGCATTACATACTGTAGCACTGCCATGTCTCAGTAGGGATATATGACCTCCTTCTAAAGCTTCATCACAGACAAGTAATCGTTTCTTTTTCAAAAGTGGAGGAGACTTTCCTCTTCAAAGATCTGACAGCGAAGCCATCATTCTTAACTCAAAAATGAGTAAAAATCCTTCCTGCACTGGCCTGCATTAAATACAAAACTAGAAACTTTAACAAAAACACAGTAAAGACAATGCGTTTATTGAGCCAGTTGCGCCACCTAATGGCAAGATTTGTATATTACATGAGTGAAAGGGTAATAAAATAGTCATATACACAGCAACAGATTTTAAGAGGAGACCTTTGAGGGACGCACATTACAAAACACGTAGCTTGAACATCAACGTTTCATTTTTATATGTACAGTAGTTTAAGCTATGTAAATCACATTGAGAGAGAACAGCTAAGTATTCTCTGGTGAGAGCAACCATAGTCCATACAGACAGGGGAGTGTCAAGGACGTATAGAGGCTAAATTAATTTTATACATCACTATCGTCATAAATCTGCAGTCATAAAACTTGTATACTAATTTACAAATGGCTAATATTAGCCCAGCAAAGATTATCTTACCTGTCCATGTCCTCTGTTCTGGGATAAAGTAATATTTGTTCCCCAAATGATCCGTCCCGACGTGATCGCGTACTAGTCCAAACGTACGCCGAAAAGCAGCAGCAATCCTGCTCATCTTGACAGGATAACCCCAGGCTTTTTGGTTGTGTTTTGTGTCCCTTGTTAGCTGTCTGTCCTCTCACTGGGTTGTTTACGCAAGTGTTCGTGGGCTGCAAAGAGTTTCAATAAACTGTTTTGTGATTGGACAGTTGTACTTGACCAGCCAATAATCGCTTTCGTCATTCAACAGACAATATGGTCCAACATGGCGGTTCTTTGTATTGAGCGGCTGCTAGGCTAGTTGAAAATATGGTAAAATAAGCAACAAAGGATCAAGCGAAATTAACTTAATGCATTTTAAACAGCACGTTATATAATTGCCGAGCTCTGGGTACATTATCATGCGTTATCCCCCCCCCAAAACCCCCAAATTCAGTTAGGATGAAAGACGTACTGCAGTCTAGGAAACATGCTAGCTTTTAAGATAGATTAGCTAACGTTATCATTGACTTAATATGTTAGCCTTAATCTAAAAATAGCTATTTTCTTTAAGTTGAAATAATGCTGGGGTTTCTGACAGCCAGGCAGGCAGGCCTGGATGACCCTCTGCGACTGAGACGGGCAGAGTCAACGAGAAGGTGAGAGAAAACACAACTGTCTTAACTAGAAAGTAAAATAAGTACTGCAATCGACAACATATTAATACATATCTATACATTACCAGTTGACTACTCGCATTTTCTAAAACTAAAATCTATGGATTAATTGTAGCTTATGTATATAGAATATTATGAAACAAAACAGTTGGCACGTCTGAAGGTTTGTTAAGACCTTTTTCTGGATTATTATGGTTTCATTACTTTCTCGTATTTGTAACCTTATGTATTTGTTGTTAACTATTGTCTCCATATTGATAAGCTACTTGGGTTTTAAATGTCTGATAGGAATAAATGTGAGCATCCAGTTACTCATGGCTTTTGCTCTGTCTGTATCTCCAAAGGGTCCTTGGTATGAAGTTGAATCCTGACAGAGACGTGGACAGAATCCATGGAAATGGCATCAACACCATTGACATTGAAGTAATAGAGGGTAGATAGTAAGTCCAGTTAGTTATATTGTACCATAACAAATCCATAGGTGACTATATTTCTGTAATAATATTAATAAAGTTGCCTTTAAGAGCAAAATTTATGAAAATGGCTGCCAGGTCTATTTTAGGCACACACTGTGTGATAAGACTCCAGTACAACAGGAGTGAATGCATTTAGCTAAACTCTAAAGCTAAATCTGTAATCAATTTCCTGTCACCTATGGTAATCCATAGACCTCTCAGTGATAAGTACTGAGCACTGCTGGCAGTTATACTTCATCCAACTTTCTCTGTTATTTAGCATGTTGTCTGGTGGAGCAGATGGAGTTATTGTCATCTATGACTTGGAGAACTTCAGTAGAAAACCGCAGTACACTTGCAAGGCAGTTTGCACAGTGGGCAGGTGAGTGTTATTACATTTACTCATTCTGTCCACTAGAGAGTAGCACTGCATCAACTTCTCACAGTGTCATGTCTCGTTAAGCTTGTTCACAGCCAATGTTATCAACCCAAATAAAATACACACATGTGAAATTGCCTAAATTGAAATGTTCGTGCACTCATTTACTGCATTCATTTTGTACACTTTATAGATAGCTCAGATTCACAGGGAGATCTAATGTGTTGCAATGTCACCTCAGCCTTAACAAACAGTCTGATATCTGGATTTATAGCGTGACTACATGAAACATGTGCCATGAAAGCATGCACCTACGTGACTAAACTGGGCTGCGGCAGAATGTAGCATTAAGGTTTGCATTGCATTGGTAAGATTTTAAGCATTAAGGTTTGCATTGTCAGTATGTCCTTCCTCTTTCCACAGGGCAAGTTAACATGCACTGCTTTAATGTGCTGGTACACTGTACATTGTATTGTATTTTTTTAGGATGCATAACACAAAAGTGTTAAAGCTATGTGAATAAGAATCACTATGAAGTTGTGCATTATTCTGGTCACATTTTATGACTTATTTTCTTTAATTTAGGTCCAGTCAGCATGTCCACAAATTCAGTGTTGAGACGGTCCAGTGGTATCCTTATGACACGGGCATGTTTGTCTCCAGTTCCTTTGACAAGACCATGAAAGTTTGGGACACTGAGACACTGAAGGTAACCAATATCACCCACAGACAAGGTTACTCCATGTTAACTTTAATGCATATTGATTCTAGTTTGTTTGATGCACAACCACCACAAAATTCGTTCCTTTAAGTTAATGCTGTCCAGTATAAACTGAGTTACTATGGAGATGAATCACAAAACTGCTGCATAAAATTCTATCCATGTTTTCAATAAACAGGCACCTCTGTGTATACTGGAGCTTTGTTTATTAAGTGACTAGCTGACATTTGTTTTCTGAGACCTCCACCACCCTTCCTTCCTTTTTGCTCTTTTCACTATCTTTTTGGATCTCTTTCTTACTTTCTGCTTCATGCTCTCTACCTTTCTGTGCCACACAGTCCCATATGGCAGGCCCTGAGCTGTGCTAGAGTTACACTGGCACCACGGTTACCTCAAAAGGTCAGGGAAGGGACAGAAAAGAACCCGCCGCCCTTTCATTTGTTTTACTCCGCGTGTCTCTGTCTCTGTGTCCCGCACAAACACACACACTCATATCCATTAAATTATTTATTGAGGTTGTGTATTGCCACATTATTGTGTACTTTGCATTGGTGTGCACATAGTGTACGTGTGTGTGTGGTATTTTTTATGCAAACAGAGCCTCCTCTGTGTGTGTCTGTGTGTGCGCGCGTATGTGCCCATTGGCTGAGTCCATGCCGGTGCTGGCACACACTGACAGATGGGGCACAGAGAGGCTTTTTATATTTGCTGAAGAATTTGCATTGTAACCGCCACTGCTGCTTGGCTGAGCAGCCCTCTGAGCTCTGAGCTGCTGCGCCCTCCCTCCTGATATGCTTTTATTTTTACCTAATTCATTCTGTAAACCCCTTTCCTGCACAGTGGTCAGTTCATACCACATTTAAACTTTAAGGCCAAGTCTTTATTTAAGGTCATGGCTGTGTATTTTATCATGAAATTTTGATGTTTATTAAGCGTGCAGATATCTGGATTTCTACTGTGGTTTGATGACCCTCTCTTTCTGTCCATTGCTCTCTCTCTTTGTGATTTCTCAGCCTGCTGAAGTCTTTGAATTTGAGGGCAATGTCTACAGCCACCACCTGTCCCCCATCGCCAGGAAGCACAGTCTCGTTGCAGGTGTGTGTGTGAGCCCCGGTTATTGCTGATCTCAGTGACGCTGAACAAACCAGCTGGGGTTATCTTTTCAGTCATGCTGTGCGAAAAAGCATTGAACTTAAGACAAAAATGTCATTAGTCACCCTGTCTGTCATTCTGTGTCTCCAAACAGCGGTACTGCATGTCACCCATAGCACGCCACCTCGTGCCCCATTTTTTACCTCAGGTTATAGTGTGACTTGTACCTGGAGGAAACAGAAAGGGGCCAGAAATGAGTTACACATAGACTCAGGTTCGGAGACAGATTTCTGTGAAGAAAAAAACATAGGAATCTAGGTGCCACGTTACCATGCCACCAGGCCGGACAAACTGGTTACTTCTGCCTGCTGAGTATGTGCTCATAAAGGTGCACACAGGTGCTCCCTGTCACACTCACACTTTGTCTCTTTGACACGCCTATTCCGAACCAGAGACAATCACAGTGTCTGTTTTTTTTCCTCTCTTTTCATAGTGTGTCCTTCCCTCTCAGGTGTTACAGATGCTTGTCAAACAAGTTGCAGTCATCCCTCGAGTCTACTACTTTACATAAGAAAACACTCTTCGGGGAATAAGTTCCTCAAAAGCACCTGTAGCTCATTAATTCTGCATAATTTGGGCTATTTAGATTTTAATTATGTCCCGATTATCTTATTTACTCTTACACCAGGTACCTTCCCCTCCTCCCATGTATACGTGCTCAGGGTGTTAGCTCATGTTTATCAGTAGGTTGTATCAGTGAGTTTTCATATTTACCACACCTTTTCTGTGAGAACCTGGGACTCCAGTTTTTACCCCTGTGGAGCACCTCACCCATATACACACACGCTGAAGCAGATTAGGCTCATACATTGATCACCATCTGGAAGATTTGACAATATTGATAAGTAGGAATGTAATATTGAACCTGTATGATTGAATGGAATTTACACTTTATATGTTATCCATTTAACCCCCCCCCCCCATTTTGATTAAGGAAATAATGGCAACTGTTTTGATACGTCTGCATTTTCAGTTGGCACCAAAAACCCTAAAATCCAGCTGTGTGACCTGAAGTCTGGTTCACGGATTCACGTTCTTCAGGGTTAGTAGACCAGTCCACAAATACGTACACTTACTTTTCCTGCTGTTTTTCTCACACATATAAACAATAACTTCCACCCTCTAGGTCACAGAGCAGAGATCCTGTCTGTGCAGTGGTCGCCCAGATACGAGCACATCTTAGCCACTGCCAGGTAGGTGCTGTTATCTGCTAGTCTTTCTGTGGAGAATCACACTCTGAGACCATCACCTAGTTTGCCCTCAGAGTCACATCAAAGAGTAATGCCAGGTACAGGACAATCCCCACCACGTTGTGCCTCAGCAGTCGTTGTCATCTCAGCCCCTGCCCATCTGGCCACATTGCAACCCTGAGTCAAGGATAATGTCACCACATCACATGCTAACTGGGGCACTCTGGTAGCCCCTGTCAGTATAGCATATGGTAGATACAGTCCCCACCTGTTTCATGCTACATTAGACATGCTAATTAACCAGTTGGGATCAGTGTGCTGTTGTCCCTGTGGACTAGAAGTGATTTTGAAAACAACTGGCACAGAAAGGTACTCAGAGAAGTGTATGATATTCTATTATGCAGCAGCATGTTAATTCCCAGCAGAAAACTGACCTTTTAAAAACAAACACTGGCTTACTGGCTCAGTGTGAGCATGTACAGGGTTGTACTTAGAAATCCTTCTATTGCAGTTATTGGGATGTCCGAATTAGTCCATATTTTGAGTAGTTTATTGGACAATATTTTCATTATTTATGCATGACAGTGCGAAAAAATAATTCCCTCATTTTCCCTCTAAGTGCAGACAGCAAAGTGAAAGTATGGGATGTGCGTCGGGCTTCTGGTAGTCTTCTCACTCTGGACCAGCACAATGGAGACAAGTCAAAAGCCTCCTCTGAGGCAGGTACTGTTACCTTTTCTTTTTTTCCCCCAGTATCCTTTTCCTTACTTATCCTAAGAGGGCAGTGCTCTGGTAGATATTTTTGCCTTTATTTAGAGATAGAAAAATACAGGCAGTGATGGCATCAGGACAGAAATGATCCAGACGGAGTGCAAGTGGCAGTGTAAAAACCTCTTGTATTTATCAACAATATTTATTTAACAATTACTGTCCAAGATGTCCATTTAGACACTCCACGATATGGCATATATTTGATAGTTGTGCTGCACAAACATGCTACTTATATATACAATTAGACCTGAGGTGCATACAAGCCCAGTAATGTAGGTCATTGATCTAGAGTAACAGAAGTAACCTTCCTGCTAACCGTGCCTCTCACGATGCAATTAAAAGCAGAAGATCAAGTCAACATTTTTCTCGTCTCAGCTATGATGTCGAAGAACTTTGAAGTCAGGTTAGCACAACTGAGTATGTCTCTCGAGAGGTCTGCATTCTGCACGTACAGTATCTGCTTCTTGCCTGAGGTCCTATGTGTGTTTGAGCCAAGGAAGCCAGTGTCCGGTTTGCAATTAAACCAGTTATAACCAGCTATTTTCTGTAATAACAGGATAATAACAGGACATAGGGTAGTTTTCACAAGTGCACTGAATGCAGGCAGTTGTATGGTTGCACCAGGATTTAGCAGTGTTACCTCACAAGAAGATCCTTAGTTAGTTTCCTGACCTTTCTTTGTTGAGTTTGCATGTTTTCCCTGTATTAGTAATTGATTTTCACTGTTGGCTCTTGACAAAGATGAATGATGAATGCCATTTGATGACAATTGCATGTTATAATGTTCTTACCTGTATTTAACCAGTGAACACAGCTCATAATGGCAGAGTGAATGGCCTATGCTTTACTGGCGATGGACTCTATCTCCTCACTACTGGAACTGATGACCGTATGCGACTGTGGAATAGTGCCACTGGGGAAAACACATTGGTAAAGGAGTGTGTGTGTGTGTGTGTGTGTGTGTATCTGTGTGTCTCTCTGTGTTAACTGGATTGTGCAAATGCAGCAATTGCAGACCTTTTCCATTTGCCTATACCTTGAGAGAAGTGCAAAGAACAATTTAAATAGATATCCCAAATGGCCTGCTTGTTTTCTTCCAGGCTTCTTGGTGTGGTCATTAAAGAGCTCTGAAAGTCAGCTCAGATGTCTATTCTGGATCTCAGTGCTCCTTTTGATGCCAGTTTTAAAATAATGGCATTTTAAAGCACCACTTATTGTTGGTTCAGGGTGTACATCAGCAAGGTCTTGTTCTATTTTAAAACATTTTGTCAGATAAAGTGAGTGTTACATGTCTGGTTCCATAAGGCTCAATGTTTGGTCCTGTTTTAGTGCAGTTTATACATGAACACACACACACACACACAAGTAAATTACCACCATTTTGTGAAATATTGCAGAGACAAACAAAGGCTGTTTGTTTAAACATAGACAGTCAAAGTTGTGACATCCTAGAAGCTTGATTATACTTTCGTTGTTGGCAGATGAGGTCACTAGATTGTCTTTTCTTCTGGGCTACCTGAAGACTGTAAACTCTCTGCAGTGAATACAGAATGCTGCTATACTGCCTAACTGGCACAGGAACACCAACCTCATAAACCCAGTTTCTAAATCTTTAGACAGCCCTCCAATGATTTCTAGACATGATTTGTATACTATTCCTTGGCATTTACCACTTTTAAACCTTCAGGAGTTTGATCGGGGCTGTCTTAGTCTTTTTGCGAGCATGAAAGCCAGAAATTGTAATTTCTGAATAACAACAAAATAATCTACACATTGTTTTTCATTTATTAAGTTACTATGGATTATACTCACTTTTCTTGAAGAGAGACAGAAAAGTTGTTACAAGATTCGTTATTTATTTTCTAAAGTGTTTCTAAATTCAAATTGGCATAAAAACACATAGATGGAGCCACCAAAGAATCCTGTCAGGGATGGTGAATTGGGAGAAACTAGTATGTAAACAAGTGAAACTACAATAATTGTTTGGTTAACAAGCACCCAGCACTAACCAACAGTCTGCCAGTGTTAGCCAAATTGGAAGGCTTTTTTTAGGTCACTCCTATTTCAGGCTCTTCAGGACAGAATCTCTTTATTTTTACTTTAGGTCACTGTAATGGAAAAGAGGTGTCAGGAAATCTTGCAGTGATCCCTCTGAATTGATGTTTTAATTTTCCTCCAGACCGAACCAACAGGATGCCAGTCTTAATGAGAAGTTGCTTTATAGTGATGGGTTTACATGAAATAATGGAAACTTTGTAAATCCAACCCCACACCCAAACCACAGAAACATAAGCTTACTCTAAAGCTAAGGGAAGCTATGCAATTTGCCCTGGGCTCTCACACAGTCTCCTGTTCTAATTTCCTGCTCTGCTGCCTCATACTGTGGTTGCCATGGTGGGCATTTTTCCATCTTGAGGCTGTAGCACAAGACAACTCGTGCCTTAAAGGGTGGATGACCTCCTCTCATGGACAAAGATCGGTGTTGGATTATTGATGATCATTGGGGATTCTGGTGCACACTAAGGGATGTGTTACACAGTGCAAATCATGAAATGGGATTGAATTGTGTAACACAGACATGAATTAAGCCAAGTAATGCTACACATCAAGATGAAGTAATTTGCCTGTTTGTCTTGACTTAAGGGTTTCTGCAAGTCCTTGAAAAGTCAAAGGAAATAATGTTATCTAGACGGAACAGTGAACAGTGTTTTATGTCATCAAAGAAGCCTTAAAATTGAAATTTCTTGCTTCTCTATTGTTATCATAAAACAAATTAAAGGTATGCTATGGAGTTTTGGTCTTGATTATAACTGGAGGAAACTTGTAGCTACCGTCTGAGTGATACCTATAGGAAAAAGGGCTTATGTTCTTGTGAACTACATAGCTTAAGAGATTATTGCCACAAAAAGTCTCAAAAAGTAACAGTTTTCATTCCCGAAGATATAATCTGAACTTGACGTGCCCTGATTGTTTGTCCCACAGGTAAATTATGGGAAGGTCTGCAATGAGAGTCGTAAAAGGCTCCAGTTCACAGTGTCACGTGGCTGCAGCCCCGAGTTTGTGTTTGTGCCATGCGGCAGCTCAGTCGCCGTGTATGCCCTCCACTCAGGGGAGCTGGTCACTATGCTCAGGGGTCACTACAACAACGTGGACTGCTGCGAGTTTCACCCGGACTATCAGGTGAGACATACCAAAATTGCAGGTTGTCAGTGTTTCCTGCATCTGACTATATATGCCCTCTATTTGTGGCACTGCGTTATTTATATTTCCAACCATTTAATGCGCTTGTTTTTTCAATTTATCTCTTCAGCCGTCGTGGTGTTGTCACTGCAGTAAGAGCTATTCAAAATTTGCAATCTCCATGGCAGTCTTAAATGAGACACCTCCCTTGCAAAGATAACATGCTTAGGTCAACATTTCCTGAGCTATACTGAGCTACTATAAATGCAAATACAGGCATTTTATTTGCGTGACCTAAGTTAGAGCTCTCAGCTTAAATGTCGATTGTGACAAAGGTTTAATTGCACAAAAGTAACATCTTCATCAGAATCAAACTTAGGTGTTTCTGAATAAGCCTGTTCTTAAGGTTTGTGTCGTTTAATATTCCAGCAGTAGAACAAGTGTGGTCAACAAGACACTCAGCATATGTTCAAAATATACATAAACAACATGATACAAACAATAATACATCATCTGTACAAACAATAGAAACAGTGCACTCAGTGAGGGACTGAAGGAGAATGTGGATTCAGCAGGTAAAGAACAGATTAATGATGATTATCAGATTAGATAGAAAATTTAAATAAGGTAATTACTAAACGTCAGAGGAAAACAATTATGTTGCTACTATTACAATACACATGCAAATTTGAAGTTTTCACAACTGGCCAAATGTTGATATAACAGTAATATGTGACTAAAACCAATATTTGTTTTGGGGTTTTTTTTCAAGCTTTTGGCTGAATATCACTCAATCATCTGTAAATCAATGGTGCAACTATAAGGCATGTTTATCATATTCTTCGTACAGTATAATCAAATTGACAATATAAAGCTATTAAGAGTCTTTATTAATGTGCTTTAGTTTTCTGCTCAGGTGTACTTTAATAAATACCTTATAGTTTTTATTCATGTGTCCTTAGTAATCTTGTTTTCTGAGAAACAACATAAGTACTGGATAACTCCATAAAAGTACCTTATCATCACTAAATAGAATGATGTTCAAGCCACTCCCTCATTATTAGACAACTTAACATCCGGTGTCACACACAGGTCTTGTATGCATAACATAAGAATGCAGTTCGGCAGTTTGTCACGTTGGAGGGTTCTCTTGAGAACGGAGACGTGTCTTAGTCATTCCTGTCTGATGTAATGACACTGAACAGTCCTAAGACACCCACAGTGTGTCCCCTGAGTTCACCTGGATTGCGTGGACAGCTCTGAGCTTCTTAATTAATTTTTACTCTTGGTCCCCATCATGTGTGCTCATGCCGACTTTTCCCCTGGTGCTGATGTGATTGTTGGGAAGTGCTTTGAGTTTACACTGCAACAGCGCTTCCTTAGTTTCCTGTATCAGTGCGTGAACCAGTGCACCAGAACTGAGGTGTACTTTGCTCTTCATTTGTGTGTAGGAGCTTTATAGTGGAGGTAAAGACTGTAACATCCTGGCGTGGGTTCCTGTCCTTCGTACCCCAGATGTTGAAGAGGAGTTAGACAGTGCAAATAAGGTAAGGAAGAACATATTGGGAACAACTGTGGATTCAAAGAACTCTCTAAAAATAGATTAACTCTCAAGTGTTAACTTTCCGTTGTACTTTAATTTGTTCCTTGTGTTTTCGAGTGAGATCATATATAAGCCTTGTGCTATCTTAGGAATTTGAATTATGATGCTCAGTGCTGCATGGCACATAGTGATACACAGAGCGACAGTCAGTCACCCCTGCTCAGCTCTGACATGTCCTTTCTGCATTCTATTAGTGCTTATCGAATTACAAATGGCTCCCAGTCATTTGTCTTTTCCAGTTTAACTAGTTGGCACATTTATCAGATGAACTCAGTAAGAGTTGTCATGTACAAATTGCTGTCAGGCAGATTTGATAGGCATCTGTCATTATTTTTTCCACAGTGTGTTCCAGTGTGCCATAGTTATGTATTGATTTTAATAATGGATCTATTTAAAGAAGTTTCTTAATTCAGACATGACATTGACCTCATTGTCTTGACTTCTCACAGGGTGCCACAGGCCAGGCATCGGTAAACCCGGCCTTTCAAGATGCATGGAGCAGCGATGAAGATTAATGCTGGTTGTTTTGAATGTGTGGACAAAGTAAAAGTACAGATGTGTGACCATGCAAATGAGCGCACATTCTTCACGATTAACCTGTCAAAAGTGACATGTCCACGGGTACCTGTTAAGATAATTAAAATGTTAAGGAAATTTCTCCTGTTTCATCATTGCAGACAAAGCTGACAGCCTTAAAGTGAATTGTGTAAATAATATATCAACTTTATGAAAAAATGCACTACGTCATGAATAATGTGTCTTTTTGTTTATTTGATATAGCGTTATTCTCATAATTTGAATGTAAAGCCAACTTGGTCTTTGGTATGCCTAACAAGGTTTATGTTGCTAAAGCTATCTTAACCTGTTTGCAAACCAGTTTTGTATTTTCAATATTTCATCATCACAGTGGAGCATTTCTGACAACGTTTGTACAATGTGTTGACTGTTTACAGAAGATTTGAGAGGTTTTGAAACTGAAAAGCAGAAAGCAGAAAACAACTTTGCTGTCATTTCACAGCCCTCACACACCTCTCATGATGCTGATGCCGAATTAGGCTAAGACATTTTGTAATATTTATGCAAGATTTTGCTCAAAGGTACATCATAGTGCTCAGAGATGCACGGATTTGTAATCTTGTAAAACGTGTGTTGTGTCAGTCTTTGAGTTACTGTGTTTCTGCTGTTGAGCTGAGAAGGGACTGCTCATAATCCTCACATGGGAGGCAATCAGCAGCACCAATTGTGGTGTTGTCACTCCTGACATGCTTTGCATTTGTTTTGTTATGCTGCTAGCACTCGCTGAAACTAGCAGCGAGGAGTGATACTGAAACCTTTCCCCCACTCCCCTCACAGTTTTGTATGTTGGCTTTATTACAGTTGAACACTTGAAACCAAATGACATCTCCATGTCCACCCTAGTATAACTGCCTACAAATTACAAAAATAGAATACAGTAGTGAACTTTGTTATTCTTGGAAATATACCATTATTTCTTGCCTATCGGTTCTGTGACTTTAAATATGGAAACAATAATTTCATCTGGGATACTGTGTATCATCATGTGGTGTACCTATCACCTGTCTTTTTTCACAAATTGCCTAAAGTGTCTTCAGTTGTACAGTTTTGTATTTGTCTTTTGTCTTTTAATAAAAGCACTGGGAATGCTGCCTTATGTATTTCACCTGCTTGTGGTTTTAGGGAGGTTATGGAAAAAAACAGCACTAATTGTAATCACCTTTTTGACCTGAAACCAGTGATTGATTACGTTGGAGGAGGGTATAATGTATTGTTGCAAAATCTTTTCGATGAGACATCGCATAAGAATGAACTTGAATCTACCTTTGTTGGACCACAAATTGGCCAATCAGCGAATGAAGAGATTTGGCTGGCGCTCGAACCCCGCCCTCCGCTCCCTACAATAAGAAGGGAGGAGCGCGCTCTCGACAGCGCGTGAGCAGAGTTGGAAGCACACCTGTTGGAGAGCAGCAGGTGATCCGGGAGTTTGGATACAGTTTGGCAGAACAAAAGTATTTTCTCTGGGTAACATCGGTAGGATCACTAAAGGTTAGTAATTTTGACTTTTTATTCGCTAAATTCGAGTCCAGTGACTGAAAACCCCAATTCTTCCTCAAATGAAGCAGTCTGAGAACACCGGTGCGGCTACACGAAAGCGTGCCCTTGATTGCTGAAACATTTCCTGTCATTTTGATTTGAACGGTAGTTGTTGGACTTGTTTTCCATTAATAGCGCCACCTGGTTCTCATCAATTTAGCTCCATGCTGAAGATTACATCGATACTGAACTAGAGATATCTAAAATCTTCATTTTGTGTTCAATGATTAATCGTAAATGATATAAAATGCTTTATCAAAGTAAAAGCCTTAACACTAAGTAACTTTAATTGTTTCTGCCTACAGCTGTATTTACTTTAATGCTGTGTATTGTATGAGGAGGCAGGGCCGGTTAATATTGTCATATATGATCCATCATATATCATCCAAACATTTGTTTGATCGGGGCAGCTTGACTCTGCATGTATTCACTGTTTCAACCTGTTCATATATGCAATATATTAGTCTGCCTCAGTTAAGGGATACTGTGAACACCGTATTTCACGTAAATGTTGAGCCTATCTGTGTCAACCGAGGGAGCTGACACACACACAATTGGGAGGCGTGCCATGGGAGCAGCAGCCTTTTTAAATCAGGATCTCTGACTATAACGTTAATTGGCGTGTCAAGGCTTGCCATGTCTTCATTAGTGTAGAAACTGACAGCCATGCCTTCTTTTTTTTTCCACAGTCCACTCAATGACTTACCGATGCTCCGTTCAAGTTCCTGTTGCGTTTAGGTAGACACACCTTAAAAACCTGTCATGTCGGGTTATGTGTAATGTACCCATAGCATACATCTATTAACTTATTCCGCACAAATGGCTCAGTTTTGTTTTGTTTTTATTAGAAATAAAAATCTAACAGGTATATTGTTATTAGTGTAACTTCTGGTGCGTTAAAGAGACGTTTCTGGAAGGAGAAGTTTCCCTCTGGCTTATTTCCCATACTCTACAAGCACATTTCATAAACCAGCCAAGCCAGTCATTGTGAGTATTGCCTCACTAAGCTGCTATGGACCTGTAACCCTCTGTCAGGCATCACTCCTACTTCAAACACACTTACTTACTTATTATGTTGCTTTTTATATAACTAACTTAATTTTAGGCTAAATCATTCACCTTTAGACTGCTAGTAAAGATTAATGGGTGCAGCTCTGATGCATGATCACAGGAAAAACAATGAGCCCCCTTTCAGCTTTGAAAATTGGCTGGTTTAAGCTGAGTGTCATGCTAACATTTCATAGAGTAAATTAATTGGAAACAACTGCCTTTCTTCAACACAACACTTTTCTTTAGAAACTTTGAAAAAGAAAAGTGATCTCCAATTCTTGCAGAGCATAAGCCATGTGTACACGTTTCTTGAATAAATGGTGGTCACACTGTTCCTTCTCTGAAAGGGAGACACTGACTGCTACTCATTGTACTCCCCTTACACTCTGGGCATTGTGTGCCTCAGTACTCAGAGGGGAAGCAAAGAATGGCTGAGTGGCCCCTTTTTTGTGTCCTAATATACAGTCCAGTGTCTCATCCATGGGAGTGAGCTGCTGGAGTACAAATAAAACTACAACTGTTATGATACCAGTTGTGTATGAAGGAAGTTTCAGTGAACTGCTCAAGTCTTTACAATTAGCAGCTATTATTTGGGGAAAGACTTGCTTCCTGTTGGGTGTTCACTATGAAAATGGAGGAACTAGTTGCCACTTCTAACCTTTTTGTAGTTCCTCATCATGAACCTTTGCTGTAGGGTTATATTTCTAATCAAATTCACTTGACTACAGGTTTTCAAGTTGGTGTATTTAGCCTATTTTGAATATGTGTTAACTATTCAGTAAATCTCTTTGCACACAAATATTATAAACTGATTCTGTGATTTTTACCTAAATGCCAGTGAACTCATGTCCAGTCCTAGCTAACTTTATATGGCTAACATTTGCCTTTTGTCTTCTAGGTGAATTTCAAGGATTTTGTCTGAAAATGGAGTTTGATAACATAAAGTCTTCTGCTGCGCTCATTTATGATGAGTTCTTCCAAAATGCAGGTGAGTTTCAAGATGACTACATTACATGTTTGTAATTTAAAGCCATACACTGTCATCACTCATGGGTTTGTCCCTACATGTGAATCCACAGGTCCACCGCCTAACATTTGTTTTGTACCTGATCCTTGCTGAACTCACGCACCTGTGCACATGTCTCTGTTACAGACTCGCGGACAGGGAACTGGTTTCTCATGTCGTCACCTCTCCCCCAAACGATCATCATTGCAGCGTACATTTACTTTGTCACGTCGCTTGGGCCTCGGATAATGGAAAATCGCAAAGCCTTTGACCTCAAAGGAGTTCTTATAGTCTACAACTTTAGCGTGGTGGCTCTCTCCCTCTACATGTGCTATGAAGTGAGTCATCATGTTATCATTTTGCTTCAATTGGTGCATGGGTGGCATGAAATTTATGCTGCTGGGGACATTCTTTACTGCTGGCATTTTCATAACAATGCATACCACAGGTTCATAGTGGAGCAAACGTCAGTATTTATTTTTAATTTCTGTGTGAAGGACAGAACCATGGCACATGCCATGGACAGTTGTATGTGAACTGTTCTGATCTGGGGTTAAACCAGAAAGTCAGGTCTATGAACTGTATTTGACAAATGTTACCTTCGAAAGTTCCTGCATAGCTTTGACTCTTGCACTTATCCATATGTTGCATTTCCAAACATTTCTAATAGAATTAAGAAATATCCAAGATATTGATAAAATTTATATGTAAAAGAGATGACTCTAAAGACAAATACCAGAGATCAAATCATTTAAAAAAAAAAAAAAAAAACCCCAAAAAAACCTATGCATTTGCTTCTGATTAACCACACTTTGCTCTGTTGTTCTCCTCAGTTTGTGATGTCAGGATGGGGAACAGGATACTCTTTCCACTGTGACCTGGTCAACTACTCTGATTCACCACAAGCTATAAGGGTAAATCACCCATTTACAGTTTGTGATGTACTGCAGCATCACTTTAAAATCGGAACTGGAATGAAATATAAAATCTTGATGTTGGTTTAAGACCCAGTGTTGAATATTCTCAATCGTCTCCTCTAGATGGCGGCAACATGCTGGCTTTACTACTTCTCGAAGTTCATAGAGATGTTGGACACAGTAAGTTATTCTCATATACTTGATTGGATTTGAATAAGCTTCCTTATGTGTTAAAATGATAAGCTTACTGCAACTTATCAAATCATCACAATTATACATTTGTTTTAAGTCCAACCAATTCTTCCCACCTTCCCCCCTTTGTTTAAAAAAAAATAAATAAAAAAAAATAAAAAAAAGACAATAACCCTGTCTGTTTTCAGGTCTTCTTTGTGCTGAGGAAGAAGAATAGCCAGGTGACATTTCTTCATGTCTACCATCACTCAATCATGCCATTTACCTGGTGGTTTGGAGTTCGGTTTGCACCAGGTAGGTTTTTTTTTTTTGTTTGTTTTTTTTAAATATTCAGGTAGAATTTCCTGTGACGTTACATATAATTTAGATATTTTGTGATTAATTATTCCTAATCCACTACCTAATTTCAGGTGGCATGGGGACGTTCCACGCTCTGCTCAACTGTGTAGTCCATGTTGTTATGTACTCGTACTACGGCCTGACTGCCATGGGTCCAAGCTACCAGAAGTACCTGTGGTGGAAGAAATACCTGACTACCATTCAGCTGGTATGTTAAGTGGTCTGACACAAGACTGCTCTTTTTTCTTCATTTGTAGCTTATGTTCTCAAAGTGTACCTTCCTTTCTTTGTTGCTCCACAGATCCAGTTTGTTATGGTGACCAGCCACATCTCCCAGTATTTCTTCATGAAGGAATGCCCCTACCAGTTCCCTATCTTCATCTACATCATTGGCCTGTAT
This sequence comes from Datnioides undecimradiatus, assembly GCA_008933995.1. Taxonomy (NCBI): domain Eukaryota; kingdom Metazoa; phylum Chordata; class Actinopteri; order Lobotiformes; family Datnioididae; genus Datnioides; species Datnioides undecimradiatus. The sequence goes on along the minus strand of WARS01000015.1, from coordinate 6,832,569 downwards.
GGCCTGATTTTCCTGTTCCTGTTCCTCAACTTCTGGTACCACGCCTACACCAAGGGCAAGAGGCTGCCTAAAGTGCTGCAGGCTCAGACATGGGCACACCACACCAATGGAGTTATGAATGGAAACGCCAATCATGAAAAAGATGAGTGACGTAAGACTCAGCTCATCAGGGGGTTTCGGGGTTGACCTCATTTACGTAAGCAAACCACTGCAGTCTTGAGATTCAACCCTGGATTGCTTGGACTGTATTTTTTGATTGCTTTTCTACTTTCAACTGCAACAGACAATCTTTAAATTATGACCAAAGCTATGTATGAGGTTTATCGACCTAAGCTGAAGGGTTTATTTTATTTTTGTTTACACAGAAGGTAAAGCCTGAGTTCTGCTATGCAAGTTTCCAAACATCCCTTTTCCTTTTCCTGCTATAGTATGGTTTAAAAGCAACATATCTGTCCGAAATTGACTTTACTAGTCATATTAACAATAGGGCTTCAGCTATGGTGAGACTGCAGAACCCTCAGCTATACAGTCATACTGGGCCTCCACAAAAAGCTTCTAAAGCTGAGATCATTTTATTTACTCGTGACTTGATCTTATGTCTCAGAAGACTTTTAGGAAAGTTTGTTTTTAAAGCTGAGCACTGAAAAGTTAAGGGTTCTTTATTTCACTCAACCTAAAATGACGTTGACTGTTCTGAGTCGATAATGGTGTTTAGGCCACTCATATTAAATGGTTACACGCATGCAGAATGGGGTGGGGTTTTTTTTTTTTTTAAAGTTTAGTTCAAATTTGCATGTCCACTTCTTTATGGCTTGAGTCACAACAGTTGCTGATGGTACAGACATCCAGTAAAAAGAGTCCTGTTCATTCAGTGGAGTCATTTATTCTCCAGACTTAATTGTCCTATGAAGCATTGATGTGACAGAGATGCCAGAGGAAGGCTTATGGCCCACTGTGGTTTCTTGTAGGATCCAGAATGGAGCTAGAGTTTTACTACTTCCTTACCGGGGCATATTGCAAAAGAACAATGTTTTACAGGACCACAGTACACATAATTGCATGGATCCATTATTTAGCCTGTCATAAAACATGAAACAGCCTTGCTTGCCTGATTTCTTTAAATATTTTGCTACATGTGCTGAAGTTCTGTGGCTGACAGGGTCTTGAGATGTCTGGAGTCAGGCAGTGCCTTTGGACTGAGGTCTGTGGAGTAGTTTTCATATGTGGTTATAATGATCTTTAAACAGAAAAGTGAATGTAACACTCTGCTCCTCTTGGTGACAGAGGACACAGGATGGAGCTTGGCATGGGGATGAAAAGAGTTGCACCTTTCACTGACGTGCAAGCCCATGGTAACACTAAAGACTTACAGATATCGGTGCATAAAAATGGGGTGTTTTTTTTTTGTTTTTTTTCCTTCAGTTTCTTGTCAGAATCCCTGTTGTACCAATAGTTAATTCTCTAAGACATTATGTGACATGAAGTGTTTATATTGTATTTTTTATGTATTTATATAAAAATAAATGATCAATGTACATTGAAGTAGTCTGATCTTTTTGTTTTCATTCTGAAGCTATGGGGAAGATTATAAAAACCTAAAACAAATTAAAATGTAAAACAGAAAAATATTGAAGATACTTCTGTTTCTAAAATACACATTAATATTGCTTCATAAATTACTAGATTAAAACCTAAAAACAAGCTCTGAGTGCAATTGAGTTTCATGATTTTTCTTTGTGTTTTACTTTTTTTGTGTGTGTGTTTCGCACAATGCAGCAGACACACCGTGGTTGTGTTGTAAACCATGATGGCTGCAGTTTTATAAATGTCTATGCTGAATGCTACTAAAGCCTTTTAAACATCTTCAAGGGGAGAGTTATGTTATGAAACCACAAACAGGTTGAATTTATCACATTTTTGTGACATTTTTATCAATTCTTTTTTAGATAAGAAATATGGTTGTAGAAAACACAGACTCCTAGAGTCTTAAGTCATTTTCACCAGTGGGAGGTGCCGTTTAACAGAATGTAGATGTAATTTGCAGTGTTCAGTGTCTTTATAGTAAGATGGATCACCATAGAGCAGGGGTCACCAACGCGGGTTCAGGTCGCCCGCAGCGATCACGTGAGTCGCCCGTCGGCCTGCTCTAAAAATAGCACTAGCCCAGGGGTCGCCAACACGTCGCCCAGTATCTCGCCAAGGGGTCAATAATATAATAACACAAATTTGATTTGTCACTTGGTAAAACCGGTCTAAATTTCCATCCAATCAAAATTATAGGTACCCCGATTGTTTGTCAACTAGCTGTCAATCAAACATTTGTGCTGTGCTGCTGTCAGTCACTGGAGCGGGGTGGGGGGCAGGCTGACCAGGTGCCACCGTGCCAGGCAGTTAGCGGGCTAGCCTAGCAACAATGACAGCAGCAGAGTTCAGTCAAACAGCCCTTAACTGATGGCGGGATCATTAAAGAGGCTCTGACCGCTGTGGCGGAATCATTAGTCCGGGACCATAAAATTAAGACGGAGAGTCTGTCCTCTACTGCCGATGTCCACCTTGGTGCGAACACTGTGCGGCGGAGGGTGTGAGCGCTGTCTGCGGATGCGGTCAGACAGCTGGAGTCGGACCTGAACAGGTGCTTCTGGTTTTCACTCCAGTGTGATGAGTCTGTGGCCTCCAGTGATACAGCACTGTTTTCATACGGATGCTGTTTGCACAAATGAACATACTGGTGTATGTTATTTGTTTTTTTTTGATACAGTATTCTAGTTCATATTTTTTTAGATAGAACATAGAAATAGAACACAACATGCACATGCTTATGAATTTAAGTTATTATACACAATATGTGTTCTGTATTACACTGGGGAACAATTTGAAAAAAAAATTTCTGTTGAGTTAGATTTTTATGCTGATTAAAACTAAAATTGGCATGCTGATTCCAAAATTGCAGTCAGTTTTTTTCTAGCACGTCAAGTTTTTTCTCCACAGCTTACCCTCCAGATAAGCAAAATTCCACTGATTAGCTGTAGTAGTAGTAGTAGTAGTAGTAGTGTACATATGATGGCTGACTATTGTTGGAGCATCAAACGCGATAGTCCTCAAGTTGAACACTCCAGAAAGAGCTATAAACGTAAATTTTTACCTTAACTACTTGCACACAATTATAATTACAGTAGCCATATCCTTTGTAAAAACATAATACTGTTAAACATTGCAGTCATGCCTGTTTCTTTCATATTTCATTGTATGTCAATATTTGAAATTTTTTATAAAACAAGCACATATTTGTTAAGTACAGTATTTTTCATATGTTTTAAGAAAACGGGGATCCTATAGTTCAAAAACTTGACGTGATAGAGAAAAACTGACTGCAATTTTGGAATCAGCATGCCAATTTTAGTTTTAATCAGCATAAAAATCTAACTCAACAGAAAATGTTTTTCAAATTGTTCCCCAGTGTTATCATTTTTGAATGTGTTATATGCAAAACAAGCATATGCACTTGTTCTATATGGAAATTAGCTATGTGAATAAATGTTTCTAAACATGAGTAGCTCTCCGGCACTTTCACTGTGTAAAAGTAGCTCACAGAATATAAAAGGTTGGAGACCCCTGCCATAGAGCAATCTGAAATGAGGGACCCTGCTATATGTGACTTGTTCTAATGTCTTATTGGCCAGTGCTCCATTTTAATCTTAGAGCGATGACTGTACCTCTGTGGCTCTCTGTATATGCATGGTTATGAACTGGATTGCCTTTGTTGTTGAGTAAAAAGCTTATTTCTCTGTTAGTGAAATCTGTACTGCAAACTATACACTACTATATATTATTCAGTTCATATTCAGGGAGTTGTGAGGATTTTCTCAACACAAATACTAATGTTTGATCTCAGTAAATCATGGACAAAAAGACAAAGCTACATAGGAATTGCTTAAGAACAATATGCTAATGTCCCAGAGAGTTCAGGTCTCAAAATAACTAAGAACTTAGACTGGACTTAAAATAAGATTTTTCACTCACTGTGTCTGTGCAGCTTCACAGAGCTTTTTCATAGAAGAATGTGGAAATAGCAGTGTCCAGATGTGCAAACCTGATGGAAAGCTATCCACACCCACTCGAGGATGTAACTGGTGCCAAATTTGTATCCACTAAACACTGACTTAGAGGGGGTAAATACTTATGCAAACAAGTATTTTGTATTTTATGTGTGCAATGAATTTAGATCACTATGCATCTGTTTTCACTTTGACTTTACGAGTGTTTTTCTGTTGGTAGTTGTCAAAAAGGCCACATTAAATCCACTTTGATTTAATGTTGTAGGACAATTAGGCATGAAAAGTTCCAATAAGAACGAAGAATTTTTATAGCCACAGTATATCGTCTATATAATTTTCCAATATAGGCATATATTTTAGATTTCAAATCTAGAACAATATATGTTTTTCATATATGAATGAAAATGGGCAGCTCTTTCTAACTCGATCTAACACTCAACACGCTGCCCCCCTCTCCATCACACACAATCACACCCAGGAAACGGGAGAGCACACTGACCTGTCTATTGGATATCAGTGTGACCTTCTGCGCTTAAGCGGTACATAATGATACCGCCACCAACCAACAGCCCCTGAAATTTTTATTGAATAACACTCAGCTGTGTGATGGCAAATGCAAGAGCTTTTCATGCATAAAAAAGGACGCTGACATCAGCACAACTACAAATGACAGAAATCGTTTAAACTCTGTTGCTTTCCGTAAAAATGTACCATGGTAAATGAGCGTTGAAACTGACCGAATGAATGGAGAGATGAGAGCTGGCAGCAGGACGGCCCAACCCTTGGAGGGCATGGATGATCACTCTCCGCTATGATGAGTTCCAACAACCCCTGTCTGTCTCCAAGCCACCCTCGCAGGTCCTTCCCCGGTTTTACTGTGGGAGAGGCTGGGATAACTAGGTCATTATCAGGCTGAATGTGTGAGATGGCTCATCAGTGCAAATATGTGTAACACAAATGAGGTGAGTCAGTGAGCATGATTTGTTCCTGCCTTTGACCACAAGATAAGAAGGATTTTATAATGCATTTTTTTCCTGTTCAGTAAGAAGTTATATTTGCCAATACAGTGAATATTTCCACTCAAACTTGCTCAATGAGGAACAGCAGAGGTGGCTAAACGATAATCAGACTAAGTGTTAACATCTGCTTTCCCTATATTTTAGACTTTTGTTTATGGTATGTTTAGTGAGATCTGGATCATGGGATCTGGGCTAACTATTTCCCTACCTCAAACTGTAGTTCATTACACAGACATGTCATGACATCAGCCCCAATTAGGTCTGATAGAGGATATAAACAACTTATCCCAACATTTTTTGCTGTGTCTGTTTGAGCAATTTTATATTTGTGCAGTGACATTTTCTGTGTTTTAATCTATTTAATTTTTAAATGGACCATTGGCACTGGTGTCAAAGTGCAGTTTAATTAGATTTACAGCATTTTATCCAGATTAAACATCCATAAACAATTTGTTATTAAATAGGTTAAATAAAGAGGTTTTAAATGGTTTGAAAAGTGTCACATTCTCACTCTGAATGTAAGAAATTTACTGTTAATTCCAGGAGAAATTAAAAAATTTTAATTTCTTTTTCCTTTTGTTTTTCTCACTGGTTTGAGTTTTTAGAAAAATAAGGTCACATCATTTTGAGCAGTGATAAGGATTTACCACTATTTTTAGCAAAATTTTATTTTCAAAATGAGATGACGCTTTGCTTGTGTTGCCAAGCAACTGTTAATCAAATATGATAATCACACACACAGTCTTGAGGAAACAGATTAGCTGAAATTTAACGGTTAAACTCTTAACAAATAATACTTACACGTGTTCCAAGATTTGAGTCAACTGTAGCTTTGATTGTTACTCGCTGAGTAATCTGCAATAACTGTTCATTTTGGTCACATGGGGGCAGCAGATAAAAAACTGTGAATATGACACTGACATCCTGTCACCTTTTAAGGTGACAAAGCAAACCTGTCAGCAAGCATTTGCCTCTACCAGATATGGAGCACATTATCATTCATTTGGAGTTGTGTCTCTAGCAAGCTGGTGAATGTAAGTCCAATTGTTCACTCTCATTTCAGCTCTTTTTGGTCTCCATCAGCTCATAAAGGAAATATGTGGCCCTTTAGCTGTTAAATGCTAAGCTAAGCTCACTAGCTAGTTGCTTAGTTTGTCTGTCTGCCATGTGGTGCTGTGAAGGTCCAGTGTACTGTGGGTTGTCTGCTACAGGACAGTTGGATATTGTGCTGTGACCAGTGGGACTGGTCTAAACAGTTAAGTTGCTGACTGGAAAACCAAAACAATGAGCTGACAGAAGCTAAACCACTCTGCAGAGCTGTGGGGGAACTCCAGGGTCCAGTGATAATTATCTGCAGGAGAACTTTGACACAGTGATCCGTATCATATACAAGTCTGTTCTTTTTCAATCTCCAGTAATTGCTTACTCTATGGCCATTAAATGTATATCTAAACATATCATATTCAGACTCATTCCAGCCGGCTGACATACATGGAGGGAGAGACCAAATGCAGAGGGATGAAGAAACATAAATGATAGCAAAGAAACTGTAGAGCTACATTAAGTTGGCAGCTACAGAAAATAAATTCACTATTATGAATGTTTATCCACAAAACATTAGGTGAAAACTTCATTGCACAGTCCCCTGATTTCACCAAAACTTTGAAGCACTTATTCTGTATCTTTCCCAGGCCCAGTAAACAAAAATGTTGACTTTTCCGGGTTTTTTAATGATTGCAGAAACCCTGGTCACATAATGTTATTTATGACTCTTCATACAGGATGCCCCGGATGTCAAACTACTCCGCATTCAAAGATGACATAATATGAAACAACATCACAAACAGTGGGGCTGTCTTCCCCAGTGGTGACTGTCAGGCTTGTGAGGCTTTTAAAAATGACAGAGTCACGGTACAACGGAGGAGGCGATTGCAGATAGAGGAAAGTAAAAAGCTGGATGGTAATTGCCTTTCTATGTGGACACTGTAATTCACCAGATCACGACGCTTCCAGGCAGAGGCACCATCGCGTGCAACAGTGATGTCTGTTTTCCCTAACAGCGCTGGTCATGACTCGTGACCGCAGACCACCTCAATGTGTCTCCGGATTCTCTGTCTCGTAGGAGGGTGACAGCACCCTGGAAACTTTCCGGTGAAGGACAGCACTAAATAAAGATAGCACTGACTGCATGGGAGAAAGATAAGTGCCGGAGGGGATAAAAAGACCGCAAAAAATTGCAGAAACAGGAGCGACAAGAAAAAGATAGCAAAACTGCAGTGTTAGGATGGTATAAACCTCTGCAATATAACATGCATAAACGCATGGTTTTTTACAGTGGCTCAGATGATGACGGTGAATCTCATTTTGCTTGGTCACATCTCTTGAACATGTTAAATGGTGATTATGCAGAGTGCATTTAGCCAGAGCTTCCAGAGAGCAAAGTGTTACCCAGGTGGTCTCTTGTGTCCTTGATATTAACAAGAGCAGAGCAGATCAGGCTACTGTGTGTGTGTGTGTAGACACTGCTGAGTCTGTCAGCAGAGAGCAGATGGCTCTCTGAGAATAATTATTGGTAGTTTAGATAATTGTGGGTATTTGGTTGCCCTAATAATAACCTAATCTTCCTCTGTCCTCTTCTTGGTCTCTTTTTCTTCTCCTATTAAGATCTCTCAGCATAAAAAAGGCAGAATAAGTATGATTTGGCTTATTAAAATTTAAATAACACCATGATCAGGGTGGCAAAAAAGTGATGTGCTGCCAGTGTGCTCGCTCTCATTGTGCCACCTTATCAGAGTCTGCTTTCATGCTTTAATGTCATTAAATTGGAGATGTCTTTCTGATCTGATTAGAGTTTTATATGCTTATTAAAATTGGTGCTTGGTCTCATTTTTTTCTTATTTTTCTTTACTGACGGAAGACAGGATTTTCTTTGGAGTCTGTATCCTTGTTGTCGTCTTTCTGTCAGTCACTGCAAACAGATAATCTGTCAAAAGTCAAAGTAATTTTTTTTTTAATCTGGCAGTTTTGGAGTTGTGACTAGACTTGGAGACTTTTCTTTCTTTCGTGTAAGATGACAGCAGTGAGTAAAGTAGGACCACTGATGTTGCCCAATTTGTTGTCCTATTATATCTCGTTTTGTCTGCCAACCTCCAACCCTTTAAGAGAGTTAAACACAGCAAATCCTCATATTCAAAAATTTCAAACCATTCTTAATAAACATTTGCATTTGCATTCAAATCTGCAGGCAACATGGACTTTGTGTGCACCTGCTCCATTACATCTCTGGATGCATAAATTCAACTGTGTATTTATCCCTTCGGGCAAACCTTTGCAGAACACTGAGTCTCCACACCTCACACCATGAAGAACATCTCTTCCCCCCTCTGTGATGGTGGCTGTCAACAGCTTTTGCAGTAACTCTGGGTGCACAGCAGTGGAACAAATACGGTGTGTTTTGGACCGAGGGATGTTTTCCAGGTACTTATCTACCCCGCTGCAGTATATCATTTGTCCCGAAGCCGAGTTATTGATCACCACCTTGGCTTCCAATAAGGCCTCAGAAGAGTGAGTCTGGTCTGCTGTCTGTGTGTGTGTTTGTCAGTTGCTGCCTCTGTGGCTGTAAGCTGTCATATCTGTTTAAGGACAGGCGGCAAAGAAAGGCTATTTATGTAGCCTGCTTTTAGATTTTCATGTGTTCAAGGAATTCTCAGCCTTGTATCCTTCAGGGTTCACAGATTAAAGACTCCCTTTGCGCTGACAAATTACAGATGTAAATTTGTGTTCATTTTCCTGCTGTTTAGTCAGTGTATGATGTTTTGATCCAACAGTATGAGAGAGGAACAAAGCGTACACCCTTTGCATAGTATTAGCATAACCCTTCCACTCCTGTGAGTTTGACGAGCCTTGGGGCCAGACGGCTTCGCACTGTAGCACTCTGCTTGCTTGCTTTGCTGAATCCCAGCCTGCATGCCTGTTTGCCTGGCTGCTCCCTGAGGGCCTGCCTACCTAGTGCTGTATCTCTGTCTGCCTGTCTTGCATCTTGCTTGCTTGTCTTCCCGTCATGGAAATGAATTTACCATTTAGATATTCATTGCAAAGCTGCACCTTCAAGGAACAGTTTGCCTTTTCAGGATATCTATCTGTCTGTTCAGTAAGTGAGAAGACGGTTAGCTTTGCACAAAGACTGGAAAGAAGGGAAAACAGCTAGGCAAGTCCTGCCCTTAAAGTAATCTGCCTACCAGCATCTCTGGACCTCACTAACTGACAATCCATTAATAAACAGGTGAATTAAAAAAGTTTCAGATAAAAGTCACAAATCATGGCTGCGAAGTAGTCTGGCAAAATATATTGCAAAAGAAATATATAAAATATGTTAATTAGTGAGGTTCTGGTGAGTTGTCTCCTGGCTATAGCTTAATGTGTAAAGGGCAGATTTGAGTGATAATCATCCAATCTAACTCCTGGCAATAAAGCAAATAAACATGTTTGCCTAAATGTTAAACTATTCCTTTTACTGGTGTGACTAAACTATTCCTGACTAATCTTTGTTTTACAACCAACCATCACACATAATAATTGATAATAATTGAATAATAATTGATAATAATTGAAACATGTGACTTGAAATATATTAATTAATGAAGAATCCAGCTGCTCTACCGCATTGTAACAAATGAGACAGAGATGGATGAGACAGTCTGAAAAGGTAGTCTGATTCAAATATTATCACTGTTATCCACTGTGTGAAAAATAGCTGGCAGTTACAGCTGTTCATGCTCCCAGTCAATATTTGGATGAGGGAAGAGCTACATTACCTTTGGTGTGTATTCATGTAAGTATAGGTCTTTTGCTCAGGGAGCAATGGGAACATTACCTCAAAGTGTGTCCTCAGAAATTCTCAGAAGTAACAATAGCACAGTTATATTTGCTGGATGCTGTTTCTTATTATCTCATCTCTCTGAGAGGGTTTGCGAGGTTTATGGACTCTCTGAGCTTTGTTCACCATTGTTATTGTAGCTGTTTTGCCATGATTTTATGTCTGAGCTTGGACGGAGTGAGAGGGAATGTAAAGCTACAGGATCAGCAATACCAAGACTGTGTGAGTAATATGATGTTTTCAGCTGGATCAGAGCCCTAAGCTGAACATGCTCCAGATATATAAGAGAGGACAGAGGAAGATTTGGCGACATGTGTCGGGGGGGGCTCTCATAAGGTACACACTATAATTTGATTAGATTATTCCTGATGTTTGCCACACATTCAGCATAGTTACATAGGTGATGTTTGAACTCTGGGGCACTCTTCACTTTGTTTATTGGTCTTTCTTTTCATGGAGCATGTGATCAGATTTCTGTATCTAGAGATAGTATGACTTTTATATCTGTATTACCTGTGGAGATTCACATGTGCACTGACTGACCTGAGCTTACTTTGTCCTATTCAAGGGGTGCTACAACAGTTTAGTAAGTTGGAAAAAGAAAAAAAATCACTGGATCATACTGTTCCCGTAATGCAAAGATGCATGATCATCTTCTCATTTGACTCTTCCTGCTCAGTAGGACCCCAATTTGCCTTGATAATTGTGATGACATCACCAGAGTCATGTTTAAGTCAAGCTCCTCCAGGCCCACATTATTTTATAACTGCTACAAAAACATGTTTGCTCAGAGTCACTTAGCTTATTCCAAAGCTTTCAACCATATCTTGCCATGTCTTTCCAACCACTGAGGAAGACTGCAGGCTAAGTAGATTTTAACCTGTTGTCATAACATTTTATTTGTAGTTGTAACAGTATTTTTCAAATTACATTTTTGCTTTCTGGTAGATAGTTTGTTGAGAAGATTGAAACCACATTCATGCATATCTATGTTACTGCTACACTGCTAACCTGGCTTTTCTGATGGTCACAAAGTCCTACTGCCTGTACCTCCAAGGCTTGCTAATACATGTTTACAATACAATGAATTTGTATCTGTGTGACGACTAAGCTATGGCTACTCCCACCCTTCAAAGAGCACATACTGCACTCATACAACACATCATGGTATCATCATTACCGTCCAAATAAAACATGCGCACAAAGCTTTGCGCACAATAGTATTTATCTCAGATCCTTATCCAAATGTTTTAGATAACCAGGCAGCAGCTCAAAGTCCTGCCCAGCTAAATTCACCTCATGACTGAGGTAAGAATCTCTCTTGACCAAACACCACAGCTCCAGTCCCTCGAGGGCAAAAAGAAAGGTGTCTGAGTGTGCGTGAGTGTGTGTGCGTCAGCGTGTGTCACTGATAGCTTTGGAGCCTAAATGAATATGACAGAGCCTGTTTCAGCAGTATTCAAGTAGAGCAGGTGATCATTGGCTCAGCAATACAAGCCATAGCTTTCTTGTCAATGTGTTGTTACATACAAGGAACATTTGCAATTCATGTCTCTCTAAGGGTGCAATGCTGTATCCCTGAGGTCGCAGAGGCAAGAAAGAGTTGCATCGTCTCTGGGAATTGCAAGAGCATCACTGAGTGTGCTACTGAGCAAAATATGTCAAAACAGATTCTCTCTTTATTTCTCCATGTGTCACAGTCTTAATTTCTGAGTTGCTTTCTTGTGATAAGATCCTGAAAAGTTAAGGGAAGGGAACAATTTGAGGATTCATTGACCTTATCTCTGGTATGTGGACGTCTCCAAAAGGAATTTCCAAATCGTCTCTGGTATGATGTGAACACTTTGGAAAATTGCAACAACGCTCTCATATCTGACTGCTCAATATGAGCTGGAGCCAAAACACAATTAGCTTAGTTTAGCCTAAGATTAAAACCAAGGGGACACAACTAGCCTGGCTCTGTCCAATGATAACAAGAAATAGTACTACAATTACGAAAACATGTGAAAGCATAACTTTTTGTTTTTATATTTCAGTTTTTGTGCTGAGTAAACAAACAAAAATGTTTTCTTCATTGAGCATTAGAGGTTGCGGTAAAGGGATTTTTCTTCGGACAGAAGCAAAGGTAAATGTTTCCTGCTGAAGCTAAGCAAAGCTAAGCATCTTCTGGCTGGAGCTTCATATTTAATGAACAGATATATGAGAGTGATATTGAACTATTCCTTTAATATATAGATAGGGTGTAATATTTGCTGTAGTAAAGCATCAGACATGACAGCACCACTCCCAACTACAATAAAAGAGCAAAAGCACAGTTTTAGGATTTGAAACCATAGCATACAGATAAATAAACCCTCCTTTTTGAGATCCCTTTTCCACAACTGCTCTGTTATACATTATACAGTAAATACTACAGCAGTTCTTCTCACTTTGTCATAGCATTCTCCCTTGTGCTCCCTTCTCTAAACCCCTTTTCTCTCCTCTCGAGTTTGTCCACAACCATGGGAACTTTCAGCAGGAGGAGGTGGGGGTGGGAGGCCGGAGCATGAGAGGCACGTGATTGGCCAATAGGCAGGAACCACTCTGACACGATTGGCTGTGAGCCTTTGAGCTGTGAGCAGAGTTCCCTCCTTATTCCAGGGAGCATCAGTGAGCAGCGGAGTGGGACTTGCTGTGTTAGAGATGCACACCAGATACTTTTGTTTGTTTTGGTTTCTGTGATTGGGACTAACAGAGAGCAGACAGAAGACGTACGGTAGCCTGGATTGGATAAATAAACTCTTTCTGGAACTTTCTCAAAAAGATATAAAGTAAGTTTTTACATTACTCTATTTTCTTTCCTGTCACTCCTCTCCTCCTCCTCCTCCTCTATAATAATAACTAACAGTAGTACAGCACCTCTTCTTGCTAGGGGCTGACAATTGGAGCAAAAGTAAGACATCGCATCAAAACAAATCAATAACTGTGATGATACTGGCACAAATTCATTACAATGACACACATACTGTACATTAACACAGTTTACCACAGTTTCTGTTCTGAAATGAGAAGTTGTATGCGTGCATATGAAAATGAGTGCACATGGTACATGCATGGGAGTGCATGCTCTTGGATGTGCACATGTGCTGGGTGACTGGGAGTATGTACTTACATTCTGTGTCTTTGAAGGATGCAGCCTTGGTGTGTTAGACAGGAAACGGTGCAGTGCGACTTCAGAGTGACCAACCTCATCAGCAAACTTGTCACTGCAATGCTTCGCATTGACAGAAGAGCTCAAGGACTCCCCTCCCAAAATCTCCTGGTGTGACTTTCAGGCTGCAGGGTGGTAGTGGCAGTGGCGGCAGTCAGCTATAAATAGTCCTGCTCCAAATTGTACTGCAGTCACACATAAATTCAGATGGAACAAGAAATGACACAGTCATTGTTTATATTCAGGTTGGGAGCTCTTTGATTCTCTAAGCAGCTAAAAAAATCTAATTTGACCCTGGTATAAACAGATAAATAAGCAAATGACCTAATATCCTTTGTTTTACTTTAATATTAGAACAGCAACAGCTTTAACAAGGTGAGGAACGTGAGAGCAGGGCAAACAGACATAAACAGAGATGGACAAAAGAAACAGAGAGAAGCTGACAGCATGTGTGCGTCAGTGTGCGTTTGTATGTGTGCTTTTGTCAGGATGTCCTGAATGTGTGGTTGTAACAGTGAGAAAAGTGTCTGCATGTGTCAAAGCTTTCCTTGTTAAACTGCCACATGTGGCAGAGCAACACTCAGCAACTCACTGCAGTTCCCTCTAAACGGGTTATCACCTCTGCTGCTCAGTCAAAGATCACCTCCCTTGATTTCCATAGACATGCTAATCAGATTACTAGTCAAAGCAGCTTGCTATAGCATGAAGTGGATGACTTTGTAAATGTTACAGTCCATACAAGGAGCCAAGCTGTGTCTTGTTATGGTGTTTACCCACTTATATGAACACAGGAAGAGTGAGTTTAAAAAAGTTACATCATAACATTGCACACAAATTAGACCCAGGAGGATTTAGTGTTGAGCCAGCTGACCAGTTAACAAACATATGGACCTGTTTATGTTTCATACCCCGGTTCCCCTCATAGGTGGAGACATGACTCAAAAGGCACTGTTATGACGTTTGCTTCATAAAAACACAGCTTGCCATGATAGCTCTTCAATCCACTGTTTCATTTTGTTTTACTTAGGTTGAAGCCATCTAAAGATAAAAAGTTAAAAGCTGTGGATATGACAGCAACGGAAAAAAAACCCAACTTCCAAACAAGCAGCTTTCTCCTGTCCTCCTTTGCTTCAGAGCAAAGGAATTATCCTGCAGTTTCTAATATCTACCTGTCTGTCAGCCTGCCTGTCTCAGAGCTCCTTTATTGCAGTGTAGAACACAGGGTGCCTTGTGTTATACCTGACCTCTACTATGCAAATATATACTGTCAGACTGCCAGCCAGCCAGGACTGCACTCCACCTCCACGTGGATGAATCTGTTAGATGAGAGCTGCACACTGAACCCATTGTTTCACCTGTGCATCACCTGAGTGCTGAGATAGAGACGGTAGCCACACGCTGACCTACATGACAAAGTGGTCTGCGCTCTCCTCATCCTCAATGCTAGTTCACTGATGAAGCATCAACTCTGCAGAGATCAAAGCCAAGTCAGATTAGGCTGAATAATGGATGTCTGCGCTGACTTGCCAATGCAATTGCATAGAGCATCAGGGAAAATTATTATGGAGCAGGCATTAAATTTCAATTCTTGAAAACATACGTTTGTATTCTTGTTGTTATGTTGCCCCAAGGTCTCTTTTCTGAATGAATGCTGTGTGCCAATTTGAGTGAATGGGAGCACAGAGTAATGAGCTTGGCTCGATGTACTCTGTGTGTACTGTACAGGGACAAAAAGCATCTGCGCTACTGCTGATGTCTTAGTATCAGTCTCTGCAGCTGTGTGTGTCTGCATGGACTGTACAAGCACAAATCCTCCATTGGCTTCACCACCAATGATCTGTAAGACCTAAATGCAAAGTGACGATGTTGACCTAAGTGTTTATTAGTCCTTGTTGTATTCAGATGTCTCTGATAGTGCGAGCAGCTACTTTACTAACTTATATTGTAAGTGATGACGCCATTATGAGTTTTCAGAGGTGAAGGGTCAGGGGTTGAACAACAATGGAGGACTTTATTGTTTGGTGCCAGCAAAGTCAAATGTCACAGGTTTCCCTGAGCCACTCTTGGCATTATATAAGTGGGAGTTAGTGGAAAATTATATAATTTGCTTCCCAAAGCATATTCATTACTGTAATAAAGACAGTGTTTGTTTTCCTCTGTTTTTCTGGCAAGGGAGAGTATGCAAAAGTCCTCTAAAGCTCTCGTGCAGAAGGACTGCAATATGCATACATACACACACATGCACACACACACAAACACGTACAAGCAAGCAATGCCAAAGGCATTTAAGTATCTTTTTATTGGAAACTTGGTTCCCATAACAATGAGTAGGAAGGTCTCTGTGTACTTGGGGCTTTTAGGGGTCATTTTGGGGCTGCTGATTTTAACAGAACATTTACTGGGCTTGTTGATTGACTGTACAGTCCAGTCCTTTTTTAAATAGATGCTTAAAAGGTATTTTCATCTATTACTTTTACATCTGTTTTTAACTTTAAAGGGACAGGAAACAGGTTTTGAAATCAGGAATAGTTTATTGCTTAGGTAAAAGATGTTCCCTGTCTCCAGATGTTTGGCAATACTGTCATGCATCCAGTGACGAACATGCTGTTTGATGCTAAATCCAAGAACAAGTGTGACTTTTGAACTTTAATGGCTTCCTTCTCCCTTTGCACGCCCTTAAAAGGCAGCACCACAGGCATGCCTAAAGACCATCTCATGACACATAATGAGTTACACAGACATGTCTAAAAGAACATAGAGGAAAAGATACAAGGGGATAAATTTGTATCCGTCTCTGTCTCTGCAGTAGAGCCCACTAAACACTGACCTTCAGCACAGCTGGATGGTATCAAGGGAACCACAGCGCAATGTCTTATTATTAAGCCACACTGTTATGGTCAGCAGTGGGGCAGATTAAGCCGTTAATTAATGTCATGCACACCAACATAAGCAGGGACTGACGAAACAGATGACGACACTTGAGAGGATCTCTGCATCATCTCTGCCGCATCTGTGAATGATGACTTTGTTGCGTTGAGCAGGAAGAATGACCTCCAAGGGACATGAGAGAGAAGAAGAAGAAGAAGAACAAAACAGCTTGCACTTCCCCTTCCTCTTGTTACACTGGATGTCCTGTCATTGTGTTTGTTAGCTTTTTTTAAATAAGGAGTAGCAGCTTACTCTACTTTTACAGACGTGCAGCTAGTGATTTGGGATCTGCCCTGGTCTTACTGCAGAGGGAATGGGTGGGGGGCTTTATAATGTCTCGAGAGATTGATGGTATGCACTGGTCATCTTTTGGTCATCTCTCGCACGGCACATCATGGTGCTTTGATTAACAAACAGAAAATACTTTGTTTTTCCTCCACTGCAGCAAACTTTCCATAAACAACTGTTGACATTTTCTATGTTTAGACTGTGTCAGGGCAATGTTGTTCTTAAAAACATATGATGTAGACAAAAGACAAGAAGGGCTTTGTGCTTCTGCACACTGGGGCAATGTTTTCTTTGAAACCTTGCTTTGTTTTTTCACATACGATTTTGCAATCATGCACACACTGACATAAAACATGTGACTATCAGAACAGGCTAGCATAACATACAATGAAGGCAGCTTTCAACAGCCTAAATGAGCTCGTTCAGCATTTGAGGACTGTTCCAGTCTCACCACAGCGTCGGCCACAGAGTCAAACAACTGGATAGAGTTGCACCGTAACATATCAACTTGTCTCTCGCTGAGAACTGATTGCATTTCTTGGAATGAGCACACACCGCAGAGTAATTGGAGTTAAGTGCCTTTGACAGCTAGTGTTTGTGCAAGGAAGGGATGAATAAACATACGGGTGGCACATGGATTATTTAATTTTTTTCCTGCAGCTGGGCCAAAAAGGATTTGCTTGAGCTCACTGGTGATATTTGTGTTGAGCCTCCACCTTCCTCTGAATGACATATACATATGTTCAACAATACATATGTTCTTTCTTGCCAGTAGAGACTGCTTGCCAGTTGACCATAGTTATTTCAAAACAAGGGCATTTGGTCGGATGTCCTTTATTATTATTTATCAGGTTAAGGCTGTGATAAGAACCCTGCCTGGTTGAGGACACAGTGAATGGAGTGAAGCCAGCTAGCTAACATTAGCTCAGGCAGGCTTTGCTTGCCCCTATCCATTTACATATAAATCAGTGAAACACATTTCTAATGCACCTTTTTCATTAAGGTGTCTATTTTAAACTATCTACACTCTGCACATTCTTTTGCACTGCCAAAGGACAGTTTTTAGAAAAATGATCATGTTTTCACTGTGCCACTTTCACTTTACAATGTTGCTGCCCTGAATTCTGTCTCTTTCCCAAATTAAGGGTGTGGTAGCTTGAAAAGCACTAGCTCATATGACACGTTGTCCACCCACATCAATAGGCAAATGCACTTATAGCTATTATGAAGTCATATGCAAAAGTGAGCCTGCTGTCATGGAAAAGGACAAGATGCAATGATTTTTAAAATATAGATATAATAGCACAAATGTCCAGAAAGTCTCTCCTGGAAGGCGGTTTTAGTGATACAAGAGGTTGTTCGCAAAAAAGGTGACAAAAAGCTGTGTAACAATTTTAAAAAAAAGAGCGAGAGAGCGAAGCTCAAACCCTTTTCACCTCTTCACCTCCACACATCTGGCTTGTTGCTGCATCTGAGTGTCAGATTTTCCATTTTGGAAAATTGCATAAATCTTCAGACTGTGTTGGTGCAGCTTCTATATTGTGGTGCCTTTGTATCCACTAACACTAGCAGCTAGTTTCTGCTTTTAAGCAGACAACTTTCTACCTGTTTATAGTACTTAACTATAGATTTATTTCTCTCTACCGTCTTCTTACCTTATTGTTGTGTGGCCCTGTGTGTTATGATGCAGGGGACTAATGGAATATCTTAACTCATGTTTGGGTCTTGAGAGTTTTAGAGAAAACTGGATTGTTCATGACAAGGTCATGGAAATTTGTCTTTGGTGTGACTTGTTAGTCAAGAAAAACAAAAAAAAAACAAAACAGGTTTCCTGTTGTCTTACTGCAGACTTACTGCAGCAGTGATGATAATATTGTAAACTGGCCATAGACCATTCATATAATTATTTTCTTATTTTAGTGGCCTCATGGGAAACACTCACACTAGTGTGAGTTTATTTATTTATACACCATCACAACATCTAATCTGCCAGTCTTTTTGGTTTATACCACTGCTGCATTCACTGAACTCACTGCCAAACTAAACTTTTTCAGTAGTAGATCAGAGGTGGTCACATACTCCAAGGCATGAGTTTGAGTGTGAATTTACAACAGTCACCTACTGTATTAGTGATGTGTTAAATCTCACTCGTTTCACTTGGTAGTGTATTAACTGCAGTGTTTGGAGTTGCTCTGTTGGCTCACCACACGTATGTTTGCCATTGTATCTAATGCGCTTTTTCATCTGTCATCGTCCCTTCTCAATCTCTGCTGTAGGGAGTGTGACATAAGTCATAGCGTCAAAGCCTACAGACACCAAACATCAGCAGGTTGTCATCTACATGAAAAAGCACACCACATGCTAGTACAGTAGTGTTGTTGCTGTGTGATAATACATTGTCAATAACCACTCATCATCCCTTACTGTCTCACGTTATTCTTACCTGCACAATCCCATTAATGTTACTTATCCATACACAGATGTGATACTGGACTACACACAGATAGCGTCATTTAAAAAAAATAAAAGTAATTAAGCGATTGAAAACCCCAGAGTGGTTTAAAGGGGTGTGTTTGCCTCTCTTACAGGGCACATTTGTTCGCAGGCTCAAACACAACAAATTCTCTCTGTAGTAAAACGTCACTCTCTATTTTGCGTTCTCACTCCCACTCTCTGTTTCTCTCACCACAGTGGGTGGAGGAGTACTCAGTGAAGTCGCAGGGTCTAATTCCACGCGACCATCTAAGGATGTCAGCTCACAAGCCTCAGGCAGACCTAAATTAATCTCATATCTCATAACATGTTGATCTGTAGAGATGGGTTTGCAGTTGGCTCTGTCTCGTAAATCAGTCAAACAAATGATCAAGTTATACAGATGCAGCGCTTTGAACGATGAGTTGTACTAAATATAATTTAATGGATACATAATATGCATTATTTTACCCAATGCCCACCAAACCCACCGAATGTGGGTTTTTCTGTGTACTAATGTCAGCTGTCGTGGAGTTAGTGAAGTTTCTACTCAAATAAGCTTTTGTGAATTTTAGCGCACTACATCATTGACTTGACTTGAAGAAATGCAGGGTGAACTAAAGGTTATCTTTACATTATATGCACCAGTTCCATAACGTAACTGATGGGAATCAAGGGCGTGTGATAAATCTGTTCTGCTATCTTACTGTGACTCTGAATTATCAGGACGGCAATGGCTAGCCCACTCAGCTCTAATTAATGAGAAATGTTTTCGCTGGATGAACAAGTTGGGTAAGCATATCTGCTGGAAAATATTTGGTTTTATGGTTGTCTGGTATTACAGAGAGAGCAGCCAGCATTTCTCTGTGGTTTGGTTCAAACAGGCAAATCTGGTCATCGCAGGGGTTCTCTGGAGAAACCATCCCTGCCCTCTTTGTCCTTTCTGACTCTGGAAATGTTTTTATAAAAATAAGATTACAGATATTTAATCAGCTCCCCGGCTTTATACGTGTAATCCGAGGCCAAACTAAGCCTTAGAGGGTGGACTTTCTTTACATAACATGAGGAGAAATAAGAAACGACATACCACCCCAGAGCAGCAAAGTCTTCCTCAGCTGATTGGTTTGTCTGCTTTGCTTACCTTCGACTGCTTTTCCAGTGTAGTCTTCAAACAACTTGCTCAGGGGGAGAGAGCACCTCCACTGGCAAAAACAATCACTACACGCACCATCATTACTGTGAACTGCATGTGTCAGGACAGCTCAGTTCATTTGAACTGCCACGTGTGTCCATTTGTGACACAATACAATTTAATGGAGTGATTTGCATTGGATTTTTACATGATCTCCAGTGTAATGCAAATGGGTTGGTAACTGTGTTTTTCTACATAGGAAGGTGGGCATTGGTCTAACGCAGGGCTGTAAAGCAGGCATCGAATGTAGCATTTTCATTGTGTGAGAGAGAAGGACAAAAAAGAGATGGGAAACACTAACAAACTGCTACCACTGCCCTCACTTTAGCAACAAGACATCTGCTGAAAAGTTCATTTTTGAACAGTATTGGGTAACAAATTCAGTGATAGTGATCAGAAAAGAAGCTGAAATACCATAAATACAGTGTAGACTTAAGGTTAAAAGGAATTAGTATTGTAACAAGAAAACTGTGCTCACTCCAGTAATGTTATATTTAAACTGTGATCACTTATTTCCACTATAAGTGAGCAAAATATGTCACAATTAACTAGCTAGCTAAGTTATAGCCCAACAACTAAACTGAAAGAACTATAATTAGAAACTCCGTAAATAATAGTTGATAAAAGAGCCTTGTCAATATAAATCCCATAAGTGTCATATATATATGTCAATGTTTTCTTGGTAACAGCTCTGGCAAATCGCAGTTGCTACTAGCAGCACAACAAAATAAGCATTTGAAAAGAGGCAGGACCCTAAAAATCACAGTCATACAGCTGCATGCACTATTATATGTCATTTTCTATATTTACATTGAGTATTTAATATTTCATAGACATCTCTGCAACATGCAAGAAATGCCTATTTAAACACAATGGGAGAGAAAAGGTGTAAGACATTTACAGGAGCTGAAGCTATTTTACCAAGGGAAAAGGGTCATGCCTTGGGTGAAACTGTTCTAATGCGCCTTGGTGCAGCGTCAGGTTTTTATACGTTGTGTGAAGGCGTGTGTGTGTAGCAAGCCTCTAAAAGTAGGACTGGGTGGCTGCTGTGAGCTACACAATAAGCAAGCAATAAACTGGAAAGTAAATCACAATGTGATTATTATACAGTGGCATTGTGGTGCAATCATTATGTTTTGATTTGATTTACAGTATGTTATGTAAGCATGCCATGCTTATTTCACATAGTGTAACAAACAACTGCATTGTATGGTATGTCATGCATATATCAACATAAGGAAGAGTACTGGCGAGGCTCCCTGCGTAAATTACATTGCCATTCATCATCTAACTAGCCCAGTCATTAGATGAGAGGAAACCACTAAGACCTTGACATTAAGAGGCTTTGCTATCTTCAGTCAGCCATCAGTGTCCATATTGAATCACATGTGATGGGAGAGATGCAGGCTGAGATTCGGCTCACCACTGTGCGCCTGTTGTTTTCTGCTGGGCTGTGCGGATAGGAGTGACTCATCCCCAGCTCTGCAGGGCCTGCTTCTGCCTTGGGTCAGTGATGTCATTAGGCCATAGTAGCCCATGTGTATGAGAGAAACAGGATAGTAGACAATGCCTTGTGTGGGGGTAAGGGAGAAAGGGATGGAAGAGGGAGCTCTCAGCTCAAGATAACAAGAGAAACACCAGATATGCTTCAAACTGTGTAATTTTGTAGCATCACCTCCACCTGCTTTGTAAACAATATATATTAAAAATGTTGCTGATTATTGTGGATTCAAAAATGACTTTTTCTGTAGCATGTTTTTTAAATCATGGAGGACAAAAAGGATATCTGTGGTGAAAACTTAGAGGGAAACATAAAGGCAACTACAGCTCTCTGGAGACCTCTGCTGGCAGCTTAGAGCAGATCAGCTCATTCTTCTCATAAATCTACATTATGGCCTTAATGTCACTGCAGGAATCTCAGTGCAGTAACATTTACAATATGTTCTCATATGTTTTCCAGGATATTCATCTGCATTCTGCAGTTTGGGCACAACACCAGTGTTTACTCTGGCTGCCACTGACTGACGCTGTGTATTAAAGTAATTCACTGCAGGCTTTTCACAGCCCTTGCTTCGGTTTTAACTGGTCCACAGTGAGCTATAAACTGGTGCTGACACAAAGGCTTCCTTAATTATCAGTCAGCATCAGGAAGAAAGAATTTATACAGAGTACAGCCACAAAACAACAGTCTCTTTCCTCCAGTAAGCCTTCTTTGGGTCTTAAAACACTTTACAGTAAAATAAGATATTTACTTTTATTTGATAGACTACAGTTTATGTCCAAGACTAGTTAAATTCCAAAAGAATAATGATCTATATGAAATATCTCATTAAATTTGATTGTTTTGGTCTGACTTTGTATCAGCATTGACAATATATTGACTTTACATTAAAGCAGCATGCATTTTGGCCACTTGGAGGCAGCAAAATGAGCTGTAATCAAACTATTGGCTTTGTAAAGTTATTGGTAGGTGTGCATTAGCGCACAATAGCTCATTTGCAACGTAGAGCCATTTTTTAAAGGAAAGTATTGTGACTGTACTGATTTAAGGAAAATAAAATGGTTCAATATCTTATTGAAACAACCCAACAGACTTTGGTTCCCCGGACTGCACAAATAATATGATTCAGGAAAATAATTCAAAATAATTATATATTTTTTTGGCAGATGAGACCTTTAGTTGCTTATCCTCAGATTCAGCTAATATGGAGTTGTGTTTGTGTCCAACTACCGATCATGCTGCAAAGCAACTCCTAGGGAAAATAAATCTCTAGCTGCCAGAGATCCTTTTGGAAGATTGCAAAATGGTTGTGTCTGAGATCTGCACCATTAATAGGTACATTCATTGATATTAAACATAAATGAGTTTGCAAAATGGTGCGCTCATACATTTCTGAAACAATACCAGGGAACAATACCATGAACTCTAATAAACCAGAGACATCTGAATTTTTGTCAACATTCATTATTATACTTCAGTGATTTCATGGTGCACCTCCATTAAGTTAAGGGACTTTCAAGATGAAAGTTAAAAATAATCAAGTAAATAATTTAATGCGATTTAACCTTTGTTAGACCCCTCTTCAATAATGAATGCTCTCATCTGTCAAACTCAGACTTTAGAAATGTTTCGTCATCGCCGCAGAACATATCATATGAGTCTTTAAATAGGATGAGTTTTATTCCCCCAGATGAGTAAACTGAACTTTATGCGTAAAATACTGTTTCCAGGGAAGGTTAGAGCCTTATCGATTGTGATGAAAAATTATTACTCTGAAACCTTAAAGGACCTGATAACTAACCACACACTAAACTATGCTGAGCATGTTTTACTTGCAGCTAGAAGAAGTGGTTATTGGTGAAATTTAAGCATTTGATGGCAGGTGTAACCTTTGTTGATAAGTCCATAGCCTAAATGCTACTCACTTCTTACACATGCAACTTCTATAAATTTGAGGGTTGTTTTTTTTTAATATCATAGCAATAAAGCTTCCACTGTATGATGCAATTTTCTTACTTAAGTCTTTATTAAAAAAGTGGAATATTTTCCCTTCAGTGTTCCCGCCAGATCTTAACCTGTGTAAATAACATCTCCCATACTGGGGACAGAAAGCTGTTCTCCCTTGGAGCTTGCATCAGGCTGATGATGTGGACCCACATTTTTGCATAAAATCCTACTAGGTGCAGCTTCACCACATTTCCTGCAGTGCACAGCAGAGTGAGTGGTTGAGTAACAAACAGAATGCACAATAGGCCCACATATAGTCAAACTTGCCTGACCATCATTCTTTCACGCAAAACAATCCTTTTTTTCTGGCATTGGCTTCCTATTTTAGTGCCATTTAAGAGATGTTAGTAACCCTAAAACTGAAGTAAAGGAGACCAGACAAGTGCTTATAGCAAAATTAGTATATTCTCAATGGGTTTTTCAGCTTTCAGTAAAAATATTGAAAGGCAATAAATCTTTAAGTGGTGAGTGATCCAATAAATTGTCTGAGGAACCTGGAATAGAAGTAAATTCAATCAGACCGAGCTTCATTGTCGGTGCACAGTTGAATATCAAGCTGTTTTCAAAATACTCCCACATCTGATGACCCCAATTTCACTGCACAAAAAGCAAACAATAAAATGTGTGACTCATACTCGGGGCTGCAGGACAATAGGTGGAATATAAGACAATTATTTTCGAGGAGCTTGAGGTGTGAGAGCTAATTTACATTTCAAGTAAATGTTATTGTATTTTCAGCCCTAGTCCACTTGCTGTGAAATTGTTTCGAGCTCTACAAAGGGCTCATCACTGTCACCAAAGTGCTACGGGAATGAATGGAAGAAAATTGAGCGGTTTTGCCAGATATGGCTTAATAACAGCCACTTTCAATTTGTCCATACTTGAGAGTGGATTGGAGCTCCTACAGACGCTGCATATGATCAAGTGTATAGTTCTGAAGTATAGAGTGAGGGCTGTCATAATCTCTCCTGAAATAGAGATTCTGTAAGTGACAGTGCATATCCATCATTTTCAGTTTTTGCTTTAAGGGTGTGTGTGTACATGCGTGTCAGCATGCATTTTAGTGCATGAGTGCGTGTGTGTGTTTGTGTGTGTGGTGAGAGAGAAAGATTGTATTACAGGAGGTGACAGCCCTCCAGTGGTCTGATCATAGCTGATTTATGTGATGTATGGACTGAGGGATTGCTGTGGCGGTTAATGGTAGCCCTCAGTGTAAAGGACAGGACAAGGTGAGCCAAACAAAGGCAGTGGCTGCAGTGAGTTCTCAGTGGTGCTGCTCCACGTGACGAGATATAAAATAAAGTTGAGCCTCATCTTTCTTGTTATCACTGCCCTGTCTAGGAAGTGCAGCACCACTTGGAGGAGCCACTGCTATGTTTCGGCTCAGTCAGTCTGCCGCTCCACACTGAGAGCTGAGGCTTCTTTTCTCTTTGTTTTAGTCCTCTCCAGGAGAGCCCATCTTGCTTCAGAAGTGGTACAGCAGTGATCTTAAAACTGCAATCAGTGATCAAAATACAATTACTGAATCAGTAGGATGATAATTTGTTTGGATAAGCGAGGGAACTTCACGAGGTGGAAAAATCCACTTCAGTCAATGGCTGAGAAATGAGACTGATTGGATGGTACACGGGGAGCTTTTAGTGAGCATCAAACAAGTGTCACTGCCTATTTACACTGAAAACACTGTGATGTACCATCTAATGGGCTGTAATTTATTTTAATTTAAAGAGTCTAAGATGGACCTTTTCAGCAGCTTGGACTGATTTGTTTATTGATTGCTTCGTTTTAGTATTTACCGTCTAAGCTTTGTCAGTTCATATCAGTGATGTATAATCTTCCAGTGGCTTTTCTTCCAAATATTAGCTAGACAAATCAAACAAAAAAGCACACTTGATTAATGGGGCCTATGCAGATCTTCCTACAAAGAGAATAAAACTGACTGGCTATTTCAACAGAGCCACAGTGCCTGCTCATCTCAGCTGATTGAATGGCTACAATAAAAGGCTGAGATACTTTTGAGCGATTATTCAATAAGCAGCTGTGGGAGCTCAACAAGAGGAAAAGAGACGTTTCACACAGCAGCTGAAATTTAGAGCACATTAGACAGCCGTGACCTTCTACTGCTGGGTGAGGAGAAGTCATAGCTCAGCTCAGTTTTTGCTCACTTGCTTAATGTGATCACGCAGAATAAACTGTCATCGCTCTCCCAAAGATGGCAGGAAGTTAATTGAAAAAGCCAGCAGAGGATGTATCAAAGGGACAGGGGAAGAAATAGCATCTGCAGAGGGCAGTTTTCACACATGCATACTGTATCTGGATTTCTCTGGTGGGGGATCTGTAGGTCTAATCGCACCTCACGCAACTCATGCTTGAGCCCAGACAGAAATCAACCCCCTGCGGTCGCACCATTGGCGCGCGCCATGCCACACTGATCCATCACACACACACACACACACACACACACACACACACACACACCCGAGACACACAAACAATGAGATCTTCCTGCCTGAAAAACAACAACAAAAAAAGACAAGATCTGTTTGTTTTAGTGCACACTGGCATTGTTGACTGGCAGGTCTTGCAAGCAAGAGAAAGACAAGTAAATTGTCACTGAAGTGTTGCTGTGTCTGAAAGAGAAGTGTGTCATGTGGCTGGTTATTCAGTCTAAAAATGTATTTGTGTCACAGAGAGTGCGCACATGCATGAGCAATCTTCAACAACCCAGTTCAGATGGCGAGAGCTTGCCTGCAGTTTTAATTGTGAATTTGCATGTTGAAATACTCTTAGTTTAGTTCCCAGTAGCATGTATATCAAGGCGCATGATAATTGCTAGCTAAGATCAAGAGTGTGATGTTGTTTATCCATCTATTTCTCCCTCTGTGTACTTTGTATCTGCGCCACATCTCCTGCTGATTCAGTTTTTTTCTTTTTGCTAAATTAGCCTTGTGCTTTCAGTGGTGAAATCCACATTATTTTGGAGACTCATCATATTTGGGCTCTAGGCCCACCCTGAAGAAAGCGTGAGAGAAAGAGCGAGAGTTTATGTCAGTCTGTTAAACAGCATCCTCTGTTTGTTTCAGACACTGATGGACCTTAAGCTAACTTAGAGCCTCAAAGACAAAGAGTAATTTGCAAAGTAGTAAGTGGCTGTTAATGACTAAAGTGTGTTTGATAAGGCACTTGAGTTCTTGACAGTTGCAAAAATGTCACCTGCACTGCAATGTTTGGGAAAGTTTGTATCATCCTGTCGTTTAATTAGAGTTTTCTCAGCATCGCCATGCTGTGCTGAGTGCTATATACAACCATAAGAACAGTGCTGACTGAAATAGCTGTTTAATGTTTCAAAACTGCAGTCTAGACAAATTCAAAATAATTGACTGGGTTTTCCAGACAGGCACTGATACAACAGAAGTGCAATTGTGTAGGATGTGTCAAGTACAACATAGCCAGCAATGCTTTGGAGACAGCATGATCATAAGGACTTGCACCATTATAACACTTAATAGCTGCAGAAAGACAGGCAAGTGTGAGATGCCAAGAAATGTTTAGGCTGACAATTTGCAGATCTTGAAAGGCTGCTACGATAAGAGATTGTTGTGGCTGCATTGAGACAAATTGGTTATGATTCCAGAGCCTTTTACTGTGGTTGATGCTTTATAGCAGTTAACACTTGCAGAAATAGCCAAACATGACCATAGCTCAAGGCTGTGGTTTGCTCTGAGGTTATCTTGCGCTCTGTGTTAATGATAATTTGCCTTGTGTCCCTTATGCCATTTGTTAGCTGTATCAGATTACACTCCCCTGCCAAGCCCCACTGTGGTTTACAGTAAAAGGACCAAAATTGAGATATTCACATTGTCTTCCATGATTATTTGGTGCACCCTGCAGTCTGAGTGGCGCTGATGTCACCAGTCCAAATTAACAAAACTAAGGGTGTAAATACTTTGGGTTTCAAATGCACTGCGGCAAACATGATTGGTGTGAAAAATAAAAAATGCTGCCAATGTTCTCCATTGGATACCACTTTGATAAACAGCAGGAAGTAGCTAATATGCTAAAAATGCTAAGAAACTCTGCTATTTATTAATGGTGCGTGGGCGTACTTTGTGCAGTGCATATGTTTTGGCCTCAACACATGGTGGTCCGTAATACAAACTATTTGTCATGAACAAAGACAGTTTATTTATCCCTGAGACAACTTCATGCAAAGGCTGTGCACCATGCTGTGACCAATCCCTCTTTTCTCCTCTTCTCTCCTCCCCTCTTTTCTTCTCCCCTCATCTCCAATCTCCTCTCTTCCCCCCTCTTCCTTAGCGCCTCTCCTCAGAGCCCAATCGATGGAGACTGTCCAGCCAGCTCTGTCTGTTTTTCTGTCTGTGGTAATTACCTGGCCATCCTGTCACTCCACATCTATTTAGCGAAGATGGGCCTGAGCTAAAGGAACAGAGGGGAGGATAATGTGCGAGCCATTTGACTGATCCCCCATTCATAGTAGATCCAGTGTTGTTGATCGGTCCTGGTAGACGAGGATAGAGTTAAGTTTGTGTTGTTTCTAGGCTCACGAACCATGGAAATGAGGGATTATATAGTAAAAGTGACATGCAGGCATATGTGCTGCTTTGCATTGGGATAGGCTGAAAAAATGAGTTGTTAGCTTGGATATTACTAATGTGGAACAAAGACAAACATCAAGGAAAATGCTGTTGTTTGAAAAATATTATTCATGGCCTGCATATAGGCATTCACACAGAACTTGATGGAAATATACAAAAAGGACCGCAGGAGTTGTTATATAAAAAACTACAGCAAAATGAGAAATTGTCTGCTATCTTGATACTTCTCGCAGGTTGATAACAACGAGAGAAGCTTAGACGTGACTGGAGTGTTGAAACACAAATAGACTTTCTGAATATGCACCAATCAAACCACAGCAGAATTTGATTATTTACCTCTTTGAAGTTCTCCAGGATTTTCCACGTGTGTCACAACTCTTTACACTCTGTGAACGGCTGTGAACATCTAGTTCAGCACAATTGGTCTTGGCTTAGTGTGTTTTTGTGTGTGTGTGTGTGAGAGAGAGACAGATAGAGAGAGAGATAGAGAGAGAGAGAGATAGAGAGAGAGATAGAGAGAGAGAGAGAGAGAAAGACAAAGAGAGGGCGAGGGAGAGGCAGGTGTGGTCTTGGGGGTTATTAGGCCAGGTAAACAGGGTTGTGTAACTCTGGCTGATAATTCACTGACCTTTACCTTTTTACACTCTAATGCATTCTAATAGGCCAGTGGATCCCAGCATGGCTCCTTTCTCACCGCCATACACACATGCATTATGTTCCTGGTTCAACACACACACACATTCACAGACACAAGTACCTGGTTGTCTTGGAGATCAAAGCTTTCATATTCTCAAACCACAAAAGCCCTGCAGGGTGATATAAACTTACCTCAGCCCGTCAAGTCAGTGCTATGTGCCTTGAAAATAATTATCAACAAATTTCAAAAACTGTTCATGTGTTCTTCACAGATTTCTAAAACATGTGCATGTGTATTTTCATGTCATCTTGTCTCAAATTTACGAGCAGTTTGTTTTGCTAGATGAGATGAACTGCCTCCTCACAAATATTTCTCATGTATGTTCTTTGCGAGGCCCCCTTCCTGATTAACTCTGACTGAAGCCTGTCTGTTTTCAGAGGTGGCACGCACCATGCAAAAGAATGACCGGTCCGGGGACGACAACCAGCGGGACAGTGTAAGTGAACGCCAGCTTTGTCTTTTTTCATAAGTATCCCTCTTTAGATTTTCCTTTACGTTCCTTTATCCCTCATCTTTACATTTTCCTTCTTCATAAGGCAAACGCATTTTTTTACCTTCTGTTATCCACCATTAAACGCACTATTATGCACATGTATGTTGCTGTTGAGGGATTGGAACAATGTACATCTGCACTACGCTATGGACAGGAAGTAGTGGATGTCCTGAAATTGTTGTTCTGGTATTTTGGGTCCCATGAACATGTTGTAACACTTGTAACACAGTTAATTGCAGACCTACTTGATAATTTCTGGGAATTCACAAGTTTACACCAGTTTTGGCCATTAGAGGTGTTGAGGGAACAGGCTTGTGAATATGTCTGAACGCACTCCATTGCTCTGATCTTCAACTGTAGTATTTTATTACTGACAAGCAAGAAAAAAAAAGTTTATTTTTAATGATGATTTGATTTTTATATTTTTCAGTAGAGTTTGACGTTCATGATGGTCAGTTCCCTTTTATGTACAATGAAAGATGGTCTCTTGATGCTTGCTACAAAACCAATAACATATTTTTCCACAAAGAGGCAGAATTTAAAGATGGTAATGTTCCTTCAGGGATGTATGATTAGCTGTAGAAACTGGTAGGATTAATAGCTTCCCTATAAAGACTTGCTGCATTTCTTCCATGATTGAGGTGGTGACATTGAGGCTGAAATTCATTTTGCGTTTTTTGCTTGCAACATTTTATATTTTATATACATTTTATATATATATATATATATATATATATATATATATACAGTACACTCAGAAAATTAGAATATCGTGTAAAAGTTGTTTTATTCAGGCAATCCAACATAAGGTGAAACCAATACATTTTATAGACTCATTACACGCAAGTGAGATATCTCAAGCATTTTTGTTGTAATTTTGCTGATTATGATTTACAGCTTATTAAAACCTCAAACCCAAAAACTCAGAAAATTAGAATACTGTGAAAAGCTTCAGTATTGTAGGTAAAGTGTCACACACTAATCAGGTAAGTAATCCAAAACACCTGCAAAAGGGTCCTGAGCCTTTAAAAAGTCACCTTTAAAGTTGAGTTACAGAAATGCATGCACTTTTTCAGGATATTCTAATTTTCCAAGTAGTACTGTATATATATATGTTCATCTCATTGCATGTATCCCTCTTCACCCATCACCCGCCACAGCCACTCTACTACCCAACATCTAACTCATTGTATCTGGGTTCTCACATGGTGCTGTCAGAGTTGTGTGCGAGCTGTCCGTCACCCACCACTATCCATCTGGATTTAATAGGCAGGTTCCTGGAAATCCTAACAAACAACTAGAGAGGTCAGAGCTCCTGTGTTCAACTAGAGATGGAGCTCAGAATACAGCAGTGGCAGACACCATCAGGCTTATCCTCGCCTGCATGAATAAGATATTCAATCATACTCTATGACTGTTGACCTTGAGGTGAAGTTCAAACGTAGGGCCAGAGCACGAGTCTTTCAACTTGGCTGACGTCAGAAAGGAAATACATTCAGTATGCAGATGGAGAATTTCCTCTAATAGAAGCCGGTGGGAATTTCAGCCAAAATAAAAATGACAGATTTAAAAAGAGAATTTTTTTAAAATCTATTTACCTTCATGCTGTAAGTTTGCCACACGGTTCACTTGTCTTGAATCATAGAGATAGGTGTGACAGAAAAGTCAAAATGATGCCACACAATTCCACTTTGTCTTGTTGTGTACAGAAACCATATTATTATTTGTTCTACAGTTCAAACACACTTTGTTGTTGTCTCATTGGATTAAACTGTATAGGTGTTGTTTTTAACACTGCTGTACTGTAAACTGTAATTTTAACTTTGAGAAATTCTAAATCAGTGCCATTGCTGATGAACTCCTCTGGGGGAGCATTGAAGCCTGTGGCCACCATTGAAACACATCCAAAGATACACCTGCCAGCAAGGCTGCTCAAATTGATGCATAACATAACATTAGAACAAAACACATCCAGTCCCACTGGCACAGTATTAAAAAAAAGCAGCATAAATATAAATGATTATTTTAAAAAAACGATGACAGGAACATATGACCTTTAAAATTGAATAAAACCACTACTAATGGAACAAAAGCTGATTGATGATTCACATTTTGTGTCTCCGAGAAGGCAATGAATTTTAAAATTACACACTGTACATTACTAAAAACATGTCCTTGGGAAAAATAATAATTTTAATTTTTTTCTGCCTTCATTAGCAGAGGTGAAAAAGACTCTGAGGTGATGCTGCAATTCAATTTCCCATGAAATCGTAACTGTAAGATATGAGCTGGATTTGTAACCAAGCAGAGATTTGATTGAGTTCATGTCAGATGTGCCTGTGATTAACGTCTTCATCAATTAAGAGAGGAGAGCGGGGTGAGTCGGGTAGAGAAGAGGGACAAGTGTGAAAGAAATGGGTGGGACATCAAGAGGGGACAGGTAATTAGTGAGAAGAGAGGAGAGGTGGAGGGTGAGGTTAAGACAAGAAGTGAAATGTGAAAAACAAACTGAGAGCAGCAGAGATGCTCCCTCATCATCCTGAAGGGCATATTGAGATAGAGCAGGGACACAGGCTGCGCTGATGAATACGTTTCGCAAGGCTCTCGGGGGCTGTCCAATCAGGCAGCGCCATCGATGAATAGTCATGAGTCACCGTATCAGCGTCACCATGGTTACGCAGATGTGACTGTGGCCCTGTGAATGTGATGAGGGAATAGAAATGGGCCAAACGCCACCCCGTCTTCTTCCCGCGCACATCTTGATCATCAATTAGAGCCCAGCAGGGGAGCATCCAGGCCATGTGTTTGGGCCTCTCTGGCCTCCAGGATGAGCAGGAAGGTTTTGAGTGAGGTGAACAGACAAGGGGAGGTGATGGTTAGAGATTTAATGAATAGGGAGAGTGCACAGAGGGAGGAGGAGATGAATTTGGATTCAGCTGGAATTATTTGCTGACTTTAAACTGCGTTAATTGCCAGTAAAGCCAGCTGACACACGCCACACACGCAGGTGAGGAGTGGTAGGATGAGGATAGAGGGGAAGTGGATGACAAGATATTAAATGAAAAGAGCGGGGAAATTAGATTGAACAGGATCAGAGGAGGGGAACATTATCAGAGAAGTGGAAAAATGACTGAGGGATGAGCAGGACAAGAGACAGCTGCAGGAGATCAAATAAAGAAAATGGACATGGTATAATGGAATATAGAGCTGGGACAACAAGTAATGATTTATACAATTCCCTAACCACTTACTCAGACATCTTACAAAGAGCAACAACACTCTGAAGTGCAGTTTTGTGATGATCAATTCCCAAAAAGCCACTGCTGTAGCTCTTAACACTTGTTGGAATCCCCTTCAGGATTTGAGAGACCCATTAAAGATGGGGTACCGCTTATCTAAAACAATAATGCCAAGAAACATTTTTAATAACTCAGCTCAGGGATGAAAGGCTTTTTATCTTTCTCCTTAATCCACCTTCTACCAGTTTTTCATCCAAATGAACATTTTATTGTAACATATACAGCAGAGGTCACTGCGCTGATAAACCGATAATTGCAGTCGTCTTATCACTAGTTCGACAGGCCCAATGCAAACAGTGTTAATTGTTTTTGAGCTACAGCTTATCTACCTGCTTATTTATTTATGAGAGAGTGGAGCAATCTGCTGCATATTTGAAACATGTAATTAGATTAGCAGTCAGCGCCACGTAAAGAGGACGTACTCAGGCACTCAGGGAAATTGTATGTATTTTCCCTTCGAGCCTGCCAAAACTCGACCGAGGGAAATTTGTTTTATCTACATGGTCCCCATGTACTTGTCATGGTCTGTCTGCGTGCTCTGTCGTCTGTGTGGATCCTGCACTTACGGGCGACCACGTGCACAATCATCCATGCGCATAGGTAGAGAGGCAGGCAGGTTCGATATTTATTTATTCCTCTACACGCCGTATAAAGAAACATTGCCACCCGCTCACGGCTCTCATTTCACAGCCTATTGACTGCGTTTAAAGTGTGATTAATCTTGCATAAGGTGTTTGGCAGCGTATCTCAGCGCGGATGTGGGGTTGATGCATGAAGAGCAGTGTGTGAACTCTGCCTGGGAAGGTCGACATGGAGGATTCATGGAGCCATTAATCTGCCGCCCTGTTAGTGTCACAGTTCACCCCGATTCAATTCATGGTTGACACACTCGGCGTGATTTCCTCTCACTTTCCTATTACAAAACAATGTGAGACACTAATGCTTGTTCTTTCGCCTGTAAATACAAAACATTGCAAGGGAGCTCTGCTTGATCTCTCTGTAACACAATACAGTGATCCTGACCCCACAGATGAGGAAAATACAGACGATGTCTTGTGAGTCTTAAGTAACTTCCA